>ML827847.1:76123-89268 GCA_009831015.1 Picea engelmannii
GCTATGCGCCGTCGATCTGTGCGCGTGAATCTGGACCGCCCGGATGTTCCCGCAGCTTACCACGGGCGCATTATTACCCGAAACTTTGGTCAAGTGGGTTTTAACCCGTTCTTTTGAGATCTAAACCCCTTAGCAAGAAATATCGCTAACACAAGGGAAGAACCAACTAACCTTTTTATCGACGGTTGGTGTAGATCCTCCGTTGACTTTTCTCTCCTTGCTTCTGCTACTCCTTCCAAAAAGCGATCTTGCAATCAAGACAAAACTATGCATGCATGCTATTGTTCTACTAGAGGGTTAGAGATTAAACACAAATCACATAAAACATATAAGACTCATGTATTTGGGACGGGAAACATATCTTTTTATTAATCTCAATATGAACCAACTTACAATGATTACAGAGACCAACCACCATTCCTCGATCCTGATCCTGGGCTCCTCCTCTTCTTTGTCCTCCAGCTGCTTTGCTTGAATTCTCCTAAAGCTTGAGGAAAGGCTAAAGGGTTGGGACAAAACGGATTCGGCAATTGGGTAGATTTTCTTTGCTATGATTTTCCTCCTTTGAATAGTACCCCTACCCCTTCTTTTATAAGCTAGAAGGAGCTAGGGTTTTAGACGAACTCTCGGCCATGCATGGCTAGGAGTTCCAGTTAACTGACCCAAAGCTTTTCGTCCTGGCGGAAACTTTCCTTATTTTTTGCTTTGTTAGGTAAACGCGGGTTGTAGTGGGCTAGCCCGCGTTCCAACGCGTGCAGTAGAAGGGCAGCAAGCGTTCCAACACGCTCAGTGTTAGGTTAGGGCGCGGGTTGCTTATTTTAAGTGGTTTTTCAAGGTTTTATTCAGCATGGCTTTGGAAAGGAAGAGACATGAGTTGGCCTGATGCCAGGTAAGCCTGTGTGATGCATTTTAGGGTTATAACACCAACTCCACAACTTCCTAGATGGGTCTGTTCAACAAGAGAAGCAGTTGGTGATCTTGTTGGTGATCCTTCGGATCAGCGTCAGACACGTTCATAGTTCCAGTGAGCCTCTTCTATTTTGGCTCAACTTTCTTAGACTCATGATCTAAATACATTTGCAGAAGCTTCAGGTCATCCATATTGGGATACATCAATGAATGAAGAGTATCATTCTTTAATGTCCAATGTTACTTGTGATATTGGACCTCTTCCAAAAGGAAGAAAACTTGTCAGATGTAAATGGGTCTACAGAACTAAGTATGCATTTGATAGAAGTGTTTAAAGACACAAAGCTTGGTTAGTTGCCAAAGGATTTTCCCAAGTTGAAGGAATTGACTATAATGAAACCTTTTCCTCTGTAGCCAAAATGAATTACATCTGCCTTGTTCTTTCCCTTGATGTCTCACATAAATGGGAGGTCCATTAGATGGATGTTAAATCCACCTTCTTCCATGGATATTTGCAAGAATAAATCTACATGGAACAACCTCCTGGCTATGCCCGGAATGAATCTAACCTTGTTTGTTACCTTAATAAATCTCTTTATGGTTTTAAGAAAGATACACGAGCTTGGTATGCCAAAATGGACAACTTTCTTATTGACACCAAATTCTCTAGATGCCATTCTGATCCTAATGTCTATACCAAGAAAGTAGGAATCCATCTCATAAGCCTTGTCCTTTATGTTGATGACCTTATCCTTACTGGTAGTGACTCAAAACTTTTAAACCATGTGAAAACCAGCCTTATGAATAATTTTGAAATGACAAACTTAGGTATTTTTCACTATTTCCTTGGCCTCCAAGTTTTGCAAACCAATGAAGGAATTTTTCTTTCCCAGTCGAAGTATGTTTGTGACCTTCTTCGTTACTTTCACATAGATGATTGTAAACCAAACCCTTCTCCCTTCTAATCTGGAGTCGAGCTTACTGCCACATGTAATTCTCCCAAAGTTGATGCCACCCTGTACCATCAGTTAGTTGGTAGCCTCTTATACTTGATTCATACCCATCCTGATCTTTCCTTTGTAGTTGGTATTGTTTCCTGGTATATGAAAACACCCCATGAAATCCATTGGAAAGCATCTAAAAGGATACTTCACTATGTATGTAGTATAGTTCAGTTCGAGATACATTACAGTTCAGGGGGGAATCATTTATTGGTTGGTTTCACTGATTCATATTGGGTCTGCAACCCTGATGGTTGGAAGTCTACTACAAGTTATGTTTTCATCCTTAGTTTAGTAATTGTCACTTGGGCCTATAAGAAACAACAGGCTATTGCACTTTCTTCAACAGAAGTAGAGTACCAAGCAGTGGTAAATGCGAGTCAGGAAGCCTCGTGGCTTCAATAGATCCTTTCAGAGTTTGGATTTCAATAGCAGCATCCGACCAACTGTTGGTGCGACAATCGGGGTGCCATCAAGCTCGACAAAGACCCAGTTCAACATCAGCACAACAAGCACATCAAGATACACATGCACTTCATCAGAAAGATCATCCATGATCAAGTTATTGAAGTGCTCTTTTTCCCTATAGAAGATCATGTTGCAGACATTTTCACAAAGTCTCTTACATAAGTGAAGTTTTCCAAACTTTGATCTATGTTAGGAATTCGGGAAGTTATCATTAAGGGGGGATAGGCTATAATGCCTCATTCCTTCCCCTATTGTGTCACTATTGTAAATCCTTCAATCCTATCCCAAGTTGTTATTAAGGGGGGATGTTAGGATATTTAGACACTTAGGAGTTAGTTAATATCTACTTGGTCTAATGTGTCGTTAGGTAAAAGTGTGTTTCTTAGTGTGTTACTTTAGTATGCATTTGTAGTTAGGAAATCCAGCGGTCATGATATGTTCCCGACATAGAGTGATCTGACAGTTCATATTATCCTCGATATCAATGACCATTGATCAGTGGCTTAACACCCGATTGGTCCATGATATCTATTTAAAGAGCATGGAGGGTCATTTTTCGATGATCGATTGTGAGAAATTCTCTTGTAAAATCTCTCTGTAATATTTTTCTTTTGCATTAATAAACTACTCCAAGTGGTTGATTTGGTTGGGGAAGTGGATGTTTCCCCATAGGGATTTTACCACGTCAAAACGTCGGTGTGTTGATATTTGATTTGGTTGTGTGAGTGGTTAATGAAGGTGTTCGTCCTCTATTGGAATACATGTGTTGTCGAACATCTTCAAGTCTTGAAAATCAACACACAAACAAATTTCTCCACTTTTTTTTCTTATGATAACAAGGTTCGACAACCATTCTGAATGCCTGATTAGAAATATTATTTCAACTTTCCTCAATTTCTCCAACTCAATTTTCACCAGGGGTTTCAATTTTGGTTTTATTATTCTGATATTTTGTTTGAATGGCTTTGTTCCTTCTGTTAGCACTGAAATGGGCACCATTAAAATTTTACTTCCTTCACTAATTTGCACCAAATTTAAAAAAATCTTAAATCTTTTGTCGTTCCCATATCCTCCAAATGATTTCATCATTTTTAATGATATATTACTATCGTTTTTTTTCCAAAAGTCTTGTGATCTTTGTCCTGGTCTTCATTATAAATGTCAGAGTTCCTATCATAGCCTTCCCAAGAAACACAACTTATTAAGACTTTTTATCCTCCTAAGATCTCATTTATTCAAATGTATTTTCATTTGTTTTGATTGCCAAAGCCTAATTATAGAAATTATTATGTTTTAAAATCATAATAACTCCCCATTTCCTTTAGAAATCACATTTCATACTTACAAAAAAGGATTTGAGTAGCATGTGAGGAAATGCAAAGCTCAAGTTATTTTTTTTCCAGTTGGGATAAAACTGTAAATACTCACTTCCTTTAGAATTCTCCACAAGGAACAAAGGCTAGAAATTTATGACAAGAGATGTTATTTCCATTGTGTTTATTAGTCAATATCTTACAAATATGATATGTTTTCTTGTGTATAGTTACAAACATAACAGTGGCATAATACATGGGTGAATTCTTGACAAATCCCATTGTTGGGTTTTATATGAATCAAGATCTTTTGTGTTCTACATTGGGGTGACTAGCATGCTTTCTGGAAGAAATCCTTTTATGTATACAAAGTAATAAATATCAATCCTACATCCCGAGGTTATATCAACAAAGATTTGTTTTCTTTGAACACTCCAAAAGAAACCAAGCATGCAAGAGGTGGAAAACAGAGTTCCTTGAAGTTTCTTTTTGCAACTTTGTTGGGCATCTGTTGGAGGGACAAGGTGGGGATTTTCCTTCATCAACACAATGATTATCTATCAGAGATCTTCATGTGGTATTTGAAGAATTCCTTCTGAGAGGGTAATGCATGTTTTTTGTAACTATGATAATACAAGGATGATATCATCACCTATAGAGGTATCCTACAACATTACGTGATCACCAATTATCAATGAGTTCATGGGATGAAAATAAGACAGTGAGGATTTGAAGAAACCTTAGTATTTCTTCCATAACATTTCCAAGAATTCAAGCATCCAAAAAGGCATTCAAGCATTTAAAAAGGAACAAATTAGAGTACACAACTAGTTTGCAGTGCAAAGACAAAGTGATTCATCAAAAAACATATTTTCTGTGGAAATTTTAGTGACTATTGTTACCTCAGTTGAACATGCCTCACTGATTAACAAGTGCACTCTAGTTTTAAATGTTTAGGCTACAAATAATAACATTGGGTCTTTGGTTTTAATTGTAAACAGGTGTTGCAAACTCACAAACAGAAGCGATGCGAACTCATTTCTTGTAGAAGTTCCTTCTAAATATTTGATCATAACTATTAAACGGTGATGTGGGTTTCTCAGAAATTTTTTGTGGAGGAGAATGATATCCTTGTTGACTTTTGGACCAAATTTCAGCCTGACCCACTTTGGAATTTGAGAGATACAATTAAAACACCACTGCACTGCAAACTCTTTGTTTTGCATAGTTGTTGGATATTCACCTTGTTTGGAGGTTGTGACCTATCAAGGAGGGTTCGAATGACTTCTAAGGAATTAGTTAGACTATAAGGGACACCTGCACATAATGTTTAGCTCCATTAAATACCTCATGCAATGAGTTGGCCACAATTTATTAATGACTTCCAACAACTTCCTGAAAATTAGTAGTTTGTTGGATTCTTGTCTCTTTTATTGTTGCCACCTATCTCCAAGGCCTAGAATCCTATGCAAGAGGGGGAATTCGAATTTTAAAGTTTTCATTGACATCCTAAGCTATAAGAGAGGCATTGGAAATCATTGAGGGGGTTGGAATGGTTGAGATGAGACTATTTTCATAATGTACTGATGTAACAGAGCCAACCCTGGATTTTTGTGTATCAAACTTGAGAATTTGTGTCTAATAGAAGTCATCTTCTTTCCTGTCATATTTATTCTCTCTTACTCTGAATTTACTGTCATTGAATGTTTCAATTGATATTTTATAGTTGTATTTCAATGGAGGTTTGATTGTGATGTTTTTATAATTGTTCTCAAAGTTTAAGCTTTGATTAAAGAAGTTCTTGTGTCTAAATATATTTCTTCATCAGTCTGTTAGTAATGCATGATGCTAATAGAATATTTACTTCATCTTTCTCACTAAAGTCTTCCTTCTATCCACCTTACTCTTTAAAACTCTGATCTAAGTTAGACAATACCTCATTTGTTGATGCATCTTATCTAGAACTTTTAGTGATTTACCTTATTGGGATGAGTTTTATCCATTTGACACTTTATCTTAAAACCTGCCTTACAAACCTACTGATGGGTACTGAGATTAGAATTTTGCAGTCAAGTGTGACTTTCAGTGCTAACATTCATGGCATCACTGCCAGGGAATGAAGAGTGAAGCAAGCTTCCCTGGGAGAATGACATAGATCCGACTATTGATGATAGACAAGAGAGGGACATAGAAATTGACTGTAATCATCTACCTGGTGACTCCACATTCAAAGACTCCACTGGAGGAAGGATCTTGTTGACCGAAATATGATTATACGGAAGGGAAAAACTAGGTATCAGTTCATGAGTCTTCTCCATTAATTCTTGTTTTTCTTTATCGTATCATTTCTCTCTTTCCCTTTATGTATAAAGAGGGTTATCCTTTGCTTTGTCTATTCATAAGATCATAATCCTTCCTTCATATATCCATCCTTGGAAGAAGAAAATATGCATACTTATTGTGTTGTATATGTTGATCATGTAACCTCACTTCAACCTATTGAAAAGAATGAGGTTTATATCTCAATCCTTCTTGAACATGCTCAGCCCTGTAACCTTGAGGATGATAAATTTGATTTATCTCCTTATCAAATCTTATCACCTTCTTCTATTACTATTGAACCTTTCCATCAATTTGTTAAGCCTCACTTTCATCCCACATATTTTCAAACTAGAATTAGAGACAAGATGTTTAGACCTTTAAGGCTTCCATCTTATCTTCATCCTTACCATCTTGACATCTTCAAGTATCTTCCCCGGTTTTCTTAAGAGAATCATGTTATAGCCAAGAGGCATTTAGGAGCCTTTGAGAACTTTGTTGATCAGTTTGAGATAGTACATGAATTTGTTACCATCAGTTTATTCTCCAAATACTTGTTTGGAGATGTTGTTGTGTGGCTTAAAGGTTTGGGAGTCAATTCAATTGGTTCTTCGATCGAGCTATGAAATGCCTTTTTAAAGTATTTGGGTGAGAACAAGTCCCTTGATCAGTACTTGGATGATTTTAATTCTTTGAGGAGAGGGGAGGAAGAAGCTATGGATGTCTTCAACATGAGGGTTTATAGTGTTAATAATAACATGCCATTGCCAGCCTTTTGAGACTTCTGCCATGGTGAACTATGTAATGGCTTAGCATCGCGATATTGTCCTTCTCTTGAGAGAAAGGAAATATTCATATTTAAGATACTTGTATGAGGATGCAGAAGAAATCGAGGAGAACATATGGGATTGCAAGAGGATTCGAGATCATGCATACTTTGAAAATATGCATGCACATGAACAACAAGAGGACTGTGAGTATGATTTAGATTTGGAACCAAATTCTTCAGTATTTTTAGATTTTTCTATGGATCGGGACACATATCATGCTTATGATCAATTTCTTAATAATTTTGAGCATACCGTAACAGATGATTGTATAGATAATTTCATATTCTTATCTGATCTTAATGGGAACACTTTAAATCCTGCTATACAATTCTCATATAATTAATATTATGAAAATGAAAAGGTTACTCTTGGTGGTCAAGAGTTGCTTATTGAAGAACAAGGAGGTTATATGTTTTCAATAAAAGGGGAATGTATGTATGAACAATTTCCTTTTCTAGATCAACATGATTGTGATCTTGGTTTTTAGGATCCAGTAGTATTTTTATTGGAGTCATATCTTTCATATTCTCTGAAGATTTCAGATTTCATCATTTCACCGACACTTGTGAGTGAGTATGATTCTTTGAAGGAGCTCTTATCGTTGTTTTTATATTTATGTTATTATCTATTAATTAGTGGCATAGATGGGATTATTTCAGTCATGGATTTACTTGAATGGTTGTTGTGGAAATTTGCATTTACTTGAGCAAATTAGAGATCTGGTTAGAGTAGGGTAGCGTAGGAAATAATCTCACTTCACAAGCATTTTATTTTCGTCAGTTTTCTTGAATAAGTGGCATATTTTGGCAGTGTTATAGAGGTTGGTTGCACAAATGACTCCATATCCCAATGGATAAGGCCACTGGAACTGCTAGGTTTCTGGAGCCTTGTAGGGAGGTCTCCATCCCAGTTGGAGATAATGTTAGCACTCAAATGCACACCATTAAAATTTTAGTTCCTTCACAAATTTGCGCCAAATTTAATAAAAAATCTTTGAATCTTTTGTCATTCCCATATCCTCCAAATTGTTTCATCATTATTGATGAGCTCTTACTGTCAGGTTTTGCCAAAAATCCCATGATCTTTGTCCTATTCTGCATTATAAATTTCAGAGTTCCTATCATAGTCTTCCCAAGCAACACAACGTATTAAGACTTTTTATCCTCCTATGACCTCATTTAATCAAATGGATTTGTATTTTTTTTTATTTACAAATCCTAATTATAGAAATTATTATGTTTTAAAATCATAATAACTACCCATTTCCTTTAGAAATCACGGTTCATACTTACAAAAAAGGATTTGAGCAGCATGGGACAAAATGCAAAGCTCAAGTTCTTTGTTTTCCAGTTGGGATAAAGTTGTAAATGCTCACTTCCTTTGGAATTCTCCACAAGGAACACATGATAAAAATTTATGGCAAGATATGTTATTTACATTGTGTTTATCAGTCAATATCTTACAAATATGATATGTTTTTGTTTATATTACAGTAGTTGCAGGAGGTATTAACCTCCACGTGTAACCCTGACAAGAATAGAATATTCTGGGAAGCAAGAAGAAACCCTAAAGCATTGGACATAAACCTAGAACACAAGTGGGCTAAAAGAAATATTTAATATTGATTTTTTAGCCTCCAAAATGAGAATTCGACCTAGACAGCTAAGGAGGAGCAATATAAATATAGGTCGACAGATCTCATTTGGCACACACATCTTGAAACTGCAGAAATGTAAGAGTGTGCATTGTAGAAACTGAGTAAGTGTGCAATTCTAGAGAGTAGTCGCAGCTGCAGCTACTGCAACTTGTATTCTTGGTTTACACTTGGACTTTATATTGGTTATGGTTTGGAATTTTTTCCTTTTGTAATAGCTCTAGAGATAGGTACACTACATTGATTGGCTATTAGGTCTAGGGTTTTCTTCCATAATCATTCTTTGTCAAGGTTAAGGTGCTCGGGGGTGGCTTTGGCCTATGGTTGGGTGTCAATATTGCTATATTTTCTATAGTTAAATCAGCACATCTATTATTTCTAATAGGTTATGGGCCCATACTATCTTCAGACAAAATAACCACTGGAAGATAGATTGGGAGGATTTTCTCAGTTACATTTGTAGTTGCAGTCAGTTTTTATTGGAGAAACTAAACACTAACCCTCTTGTTGAATCACCTTAGGTGAAGAGATTGATCTAATTTATGGATATACTAGTGTGCCCTAACCTAGCGCACCTCCTGGTACTCTAAGAAAGCTAAGACATCAAGTTTGATTTTTTGGTCAAAGTCAAAGGTTGACCAATTCAAATCAGTCATGACCTACTCTATGAAGTAAAAAAGCAAGTTATAAGAGGCTTCTAACTTCAGATCATGGAAGAGAAGGATTGATCTCATCCTTGCCAACAATAAAGTGTTGGATATCGTGAAAGGAAAGATCGTGGAACCACAGTTTGAAGAAGGAAAAGAGAAGGAACCTCATAACGTTGCAATTATGGAGAAGTTCAAAGACAATGTCATTAATGCCATGAGTATCATAGTGGACTCTGTAAAATACCACTTGATACCCTACATATCTCATCTTGACTCATCTAAGAATATGTACAATGCCCTAACTAACCTCTTCTCAGTCAAAAACATTGGACAAGTAATGAGTCTGAATAATGAACTCTGTGACATGAAAATGAATTATGATGACATCATAACATCATACCTTGTGATAATATCTCAGTTAAGAGATCAACCGCAATATATTGAAGAAATCATTTCAAAGAAGGAACTAGTAAATATAGTACTCAATGGCCTTCCCAAGACATGGGATGCATTTTCCACAAGCATGAACACAAGAAAGGAGTATCCCACATTTGAAGAAATTTGGACTTGTTGTGTAGAAGAAGAATCAAGGATTAGCGTAAAAGAGAAATTCCAAAGGAAAGATGATGATCAAGCCTACACAACAAAATTCAAGAAATTCAGGAATAAGAAGAAGTTTGACTCAAGGATGAAACCAAATCAAGAGAAGGATATGTAAAAGATACAATGCTTCAACTATCGAAAATATGGTCACTACAAGAACCATTGTCCTGAGTTAATAAAAAGGAAGGAAGAAGACAAAGCAAGAAAACCCTCAAAGAAAGTCAAGTAGGATAAAATAGACTTCTTCTAAGAGAAGGTAACAATATTCTTCATAGTTCTTGTACATACCATGTTTACATATTTTCTATACATATCTTGCATATATGTTTCTTAGAAGATAATATGTTCAAGTGAAACAATACCTATGGAAGAATAACAAGATAAGGATTACTATCACAATGACTACAAGTCAAGCAATACACATGAAAAGATGAAGTAGATTGACAATCCTTGGTAACAATTTATGTGGAAGTTATTACATAAGTAAGAACTGCATGATAAGTCAAAATTAGAATCAAACTTGAAGAAACCTAGAAGAAGTCAAAACAAAAAGAACTTAGCAATCAAGAGGAAATTAGAAAAATAATTGTGACACTTTGCAGAAGGCAATAAGGATGAAGACAGAAGCATGGACTCTCTTAGATGGAGGGAGATGATTATATAATTCCAAAAGAAGAGAATGAATTCATGCATGAAGAAAGGATTAGGAAGGAGATAATCCTAAATTATATGATCCATTGAGGATTATGAAGTATTTTTCCATGTTCCAATTGAAAGTAGCAACCATGATAAGAAAAACGTGTTCAGTTTGACTCTAGAAGAAGTCTTCTTCGAAAAAAATCCTTAAAGTATCCTTGGTTTTCAATATACATCCATGATCCTATGATGAAAGGAATAATTTGGAATATTCAGGGAATATATAAAACCCCATGAACCCAAGAGATAAAGAGAGACATAAGGAAGAACATGAAGATTCCAAGAAAGAAAGAAAAGCAAGAACAACCAGCTATTATACCGAGAATCATGGGACTACCATCTTGGTTTGAACCCACTAAGAAACAATCGAGCAGAATAAATGGAAGTTATGATAAAGAAAAGTGTATAGAAAATATGAAAGAAACTTATGAATGGAAGCATTGCGATATTCAAAACTAGAGGTTCTTCTAGAAAGAGGAGAAGACTATGATAACAACATGTTCCCGTAAACCATATATGCCTCTATATGAGCTATTATATCTCTTGTGGTATCCATGAATTTAAGTTTACATCATTTGGTTGTAAAAGACTATTCTCCACAAAGAGCATTTGAGGAAGAAGCTTATGTAAAGAAATCTCAAGGTTTTGAGGTATACCATAAAGAGACCCATGTATGTAGATATAAGAAGACCTTGCATGGATTCAAACAACTTGATGCAGAGTATCTCATATACAACATAAGCATGAAGAAAAATTTCTATAACATAGATAATGTATCAGAATGGTTACTTAGAAGTTTAGAATGATGGATTGCTAATCCATGACAAACTCTCATGATGACAAAAGAAGTGCTACTTGGATACGTTTCAATTTGAGCCTTGCCACGATCTCATGAGCTAGCAGGAAACAAAAGTGTTGAATTCAACCATGATATATTGTAATGATCAAAGCTATATGAAGCCTTCAGAGAAAGCCAATGTTCCAGACAGACCGAAGTACATTGAGATCAAGAATTAAATTATTCGTGATGAAGTCCAGAAAAGAGAAGTGGTTCTTCAATATATCTTCAAAGATGAGAAGATAACTTATATTTTGATAAATCCTTTGTCCAAGATGAAAAAAGTTTGCATACTCAAGAAAAAGGTTGGATCTCAAGGAGATGAATTCCTTATTGAAAAAGGAATACATTACTCCCAGGTTGGGAGGGAGAACTGATGTGTTATTGATTTATGGATAGTCATTTTTCAGTTCGAAAAATGGTCCAGGATGATAAATTCCTTTCTAGGTCAGACAAGAATTTTCCAGTTCGGAAAATGGTCCAGATTGGATAGTCATTTTTGTAATAAAAATGGTTTGATCGATTGTTGATGTACCATAGATAATGATTCCCCTTGTGGCTAGTGTGGGGGAATTCTCTAGGAAAGTAATTCTTGTTGGATTACTGAGAGGGGGGGTGAATCAGTAATAGCATAATTATAGTCCTTTTTCTTCAAATGTTATATCAATGTAGAATTATTATCCAATAATGAGCAGTAAGAAATAAACAATTACACACATACACATAACACCAGTGTTTTTCATGGAAACCCAAATCGGGAGAAAACCACGGAATGTTTTTACTTATATGTCTTGAAGAATTACATTCATTGGAAGCACCAACTTCCTTTGTTTTCCAGCTGCAACTGGAAGGAGGCTTCAACCCCCTAGTTTCTCAGGCTACAACCTGAGGGAAGATCCAAATCCCCAATTCTATGGCTACAACCAGAAGGAGGATACAACCCCTTATGTTCTCCGACTACAACCGAAAGGTGGCTACTGTTGATACTGAGAGGGGGGTGAATTAGTATCAAGTACAATTTAAAAACTTTTTCAAATTATACTTAAACCATTCAACTATATCCAATGAGAAATGAACAATAGTATACGAGTTACACCAATACACCATAATACACCATGCACAATATATTAGAAATAATCAATAGTTATTGTTCAAGGGAATTAATGACTTCCAAAGGTAGCTACAGCTTCCAAATGTAAAGGGAGAGATAAACCTCCAAGAGGAATATACAATCCTCCAATATCAAAAGAGAGTTGAACTCTCCATCCTTGCCCCTTCCTTCCACCCAAGAATATATGAGAGATAATAAAAATTTACATTAAATCATCACCATCAACCAATCATCACATAGACCCTGATAATTCTTCCTGAGAATTCTTAAATTTCTGCAATTCTTCAATTCTTGGAGTACTCTGATCCTATAGATAATATTACTCAATGTATTCTCTGAAACTCCTCCAATTTGCAGTCCTTGAATCCTCCCCAAAAAGAGGTTATAGAAATAATGGTAGACTTTATTCAATTCTGGTCTATTCAGGAGAGTGAAGTTGCACAAAATTCCCCGCGCTCAATAATTAACATCCGATTCTAAAACTCGCACACAAAAAACTACAGTCCGTACTATTTCCAATGAAATTTATACCACTTCATTTGGATTCTCTATGAAGACATTATGATTGTTTTACCTGGAACACCTGTTTATTGACTAGCTTCAGGACTGGTCACAAACCCTATCTTCCACAAAGTGTATCTCCATAATTATAGCGAATCAAGAGTTGAATTTTTTACCAGAGGTACCTTGATATGTCTTCTCAATACCATAGTGATTTCACCATCTTAATCGTTCTAGAAAAAACAGTTATAG
>ML827848.1:0-17163 GCA_009831015.1 Picea engelmannii
TGTTGGAGAATATGAGGCTTTAATCTTGAAAGAATCTCATATCATAATAGAAGAAGGGAAGAAAAACAAAATTTCTAATGAATTATAAGATATAACCATCCAACAGACTTACAGGTCTTGAAACTGCTGATATCAATCATATAGGAAAAACTGTAAATGATTAGATAAATAAATTCAAACTACAATAGAATTTTGAATTAAACTATAGAAGCTCATTCATTAGAAAGACATGTAATAAAAGATATTGAAAGATATTGAAAACTGAGTGAAGGAACACATAGCTTCAAGGTGACAAAATTCAGAATCTCATCTGCATCATCTATATTATTATAAATCAGAAAAATTCTAATACAATCGGCTCCCAAAAAACAAAAGCCTTTTCTCAGTCTTATGAAGTTGTATTTATACATGATTCACCAAACCTTTTTCCTGTTGGTGATTAACTAACTTCCTAAGCCTAACAGTTACATGAATGATCAATGTCAAACCGTTTACATTTCTATTTTAAATGCTTTATATTCCAATGATGAAAAATATTCAAAATAGAATTTCATGTTTGTGTTGATGAACATCCTCCTTCTGTTTTAAGACAACGAATACATTTGCCTAAGAACTGCACTAAAACTTTGGGAGCTTTTGGAATATCCTTTGCTTCAAATAAGAAAAACTTTCTTTGTAGTTCTGGCAGACAATCTTCGATTATCTTTCTCGTAAACTTAATAGTTTGTAGCTTTAAGTTAGGCATTACTATCCATTTGTCAATTTGAGTAACATTGATTACTTTTATTTGTGGAATCTCTGCTTGAATTTCTTCCAACACTTATTTAAATCTTAACTGATGCTTGACAATGTTAATTTCTCCTAACAACCTGGGACAGTCATTTTTTCCGATGTTCAATGAAGTTTTATCTAAAAGGTCAAAAATTCCTTGACAATTGTCATTAACTTCTCTGGCTATTCTTTTGTTTTCTATGAGGTCTGCCTCCCATACCTTGAGTATTACATCACCTTTAATCTATTCTGAAACAGATAGCTTTTGAGCCTCCCCGAAATCCTCTTTTGTTGAAAGAGCCTCTGCTTTTTGGAAAGTTGGTCTGGCTGCTTTCACTTCTCTTTCTTTCTGGAGAATATTCTCCAAGGATTTACTTGTTTCCTGAAAGTAATTCTGAACAAATTTCAGATTAAAAAACACTCCCTGTTGTTCTTTTTCTATCTTCATATGTATTTCCAATACCTGGGCCTAGAAGATCAATATGTATTTCTGTAGCGAATTCTCCCTCTTTAAGTTTTTGTCCATTTATAATGATTTTGTTCTTTTTAATCATCATATCTCCTCTTGGATGCATCTCCTGTTTCAGGATAGCCTTCCTCTTTTTACTGAAAAAATAATCGGATGAAGGAATCTCATCCCTAGAAATAGGCTCAAGATCACTAATGTATAGAGCTCCCTCATGGGGATTTCCATAAGTAGAATGCAATGGAGTCAAAGAAGTAATAGTACTTCTAAGTTTGGTCGATGATGTTCCTCCTACTTTTTTCGGAAAACTCTCAGGGATTTATGAAGGTGTTTCCAACTCCTTTCCTTTCCTTGCCTTTGATTTTTCTGTCTGAGGGACTCCTGTTTCCTGTGAAGGAATTTCACTCTCCTTCATTTTTCCCTTTGTATTTGCTTTATCCTGTACATTTGTTTCAAATCCTGGGGGAGGCCCTTCCTGCTCTGGAGGAGGAGTCGTGGATTCACCTTGCAAAACGTTTGGCAAACAACTTTGCCTATGACTTTGGAAGGATATAAAACCAGTCTGCAAGTCAGGTGATAAGGCTCGTACCCTATTCAATACCTCCTCATAAGTTTTAACCTCCTTGAATATATCATCATTAACAGATGTTTCGTGCTCATACGCTTTCATATTATAATGCATCAAATATCTGCTTACTAATTGATAAGGGTCATGCTTTCTGTGCTCAATATCTACCAGTTTTATTTCTTCTAGTGCTTCAGCCTCCACTTTAGAATGACCAAGGTTTAGTAATGAAAATTTCCCGACATACACAGGGAAGATTGGCCAGGATTTCTTTTGAGCTGCTTTTAACTCTATTCCAATACCACCTTTCACTATTTGATGTGCTACCTCCCTCAATACTAGTTTGTCCGGGAGAAATTTCGGAAGTGCGTGAGGGGGGATTGAGCACCCATAAACTTTAACGTAAGATAAGTTTTCATCAACAAACCAGTCAACTATTGCTTTGAGATTTTTTGAGACTGGCTCAGAAATGCGAGGGGGTTCACAACCATAAACCATTTTATGCATTGGAATTATTATAAAATGAAATTTTTTGTAAAATGCATTCTTAGCATTTTCTTCCCATAGCACAGAGTGATACTCGTGAATGGGTTCAGGGCAAGTCATGTTCCAACTCCAATTCATCAAGGGAAGAAAAGTCACAAAGAAAACTACATCCATAATGTACGCTGACATATAAAAGGCCACTGGTTGACCTTTAGATTTTGCAACTCTGTAGTTTGAAACTTCTTGAGCTAGGTTATTAGACATAATCTTACTCCAGTTGAAAGTATATCCTTTTGAAGCTTCTTCTAAAAAGGGTACCCACACTACAGGAAAATGACAGGGATTCTTTTTCTTGAAAAGTCTACACAACATAATGGCTACATAGACCATGTATTCGTTTAAAGATGCTGTGGCATAAACCCCATGGATATCGGTCCTAAACTTTGATGGACATTTCCACCATTCTCTGATTAAATTAGGATAAGTTCGGTCTGCCTCAATACACTCTTTCCTTTGAAATTCAGCTAAAAACTTGACATTATAAGTGTACTTAGGATTTAGTGAGAGATTATACATTACTTGTATATGTTCTGGCCTGAATGAGCTGACAACGACCCCTTGATCATTTAAAATTCTCCTTGTCGAAATATCAACCTTTTCCAAGGCCCATTTAATCATGTCATTGTACACCATAAGCAGAGGGCACACCGCTATCTTATGAAGCTCTGATTTTGCTATATCCCGAAAGTGATTCTCGGAATCAGTAGGAGAATTCTTGATTTCGTATTCCAGGAATTCAAAGATTTGTGTCCAAGATTTAATTGAGTCGATAGCGTGTGGCATAGTGTTGGATATGATATCTCCTTCCTCTGTATCTTCACTCTTCTTCAGTGCCTTCTTTGGTGCCATGACTTTAAGTTAGATGGAAAACCTGTCACAGAAAAGGAGTGTATGAGCTCGATTGAATGCATCTTATGCTTGATAGTATGAAACATAATATGTTGTGAAACATAGACCTTCAAACTCTCTTTTAATTCATTTAATGATGCAGGTACTGACGCAACTGACAAGATTTCAATACATTGAATGAAATGGATATTTACTAAGATACGCATTAGTGTGACATATCATCAATTATCCTTTATTAAAGTGGTCGTATTTTGGCGCTTTTGAATTCAAAATTCAGAAAATTTCATTCGATCAGAAACCAAAATGTGAACAAACCTAAAAATTTGATTGTCATTAATTATGCTTCCAAAACAGAGTTAATTTAGACTAAACACGGATTAAGAGTCGAGATTTCACGTTTCAGGATTTCGGGGATCATGTTGACGAGAGGTATGTTATCACTGAATCCCGATTTCTGAAATTGCGAAATCGCGACATGTTTAAATTAGGACTTAATTTCATTTTAGTAAATTAATTAATCACTATTAAACTCACTTTGATTATTTCAGGGTTTCGGGGATCGTGTTGACAAGATGTATGTCATCACTGAATCCTGATTTCCGAAATTGCGAAATGATTAACTTGAGACTTAAATTTTTGTGTTAGTGAATTAATTAATTAGGATTAAGGACTAACTTCCAAAACATGATTAATTCAATTTTGGGTTGGGATTTCGCGTTTCGGGATTTTGGGGATTGTGTTGACAAGAGGTATGTTATCACTGAATCCCGATTTCCGACATTGCGATACGATTAACATAGTTTTTAATAATTAGTAACTTCCATATTTCAGGAAATCGGGAATCGGGATTCCGCGATTGGAATTGCGTTAAAACATATGTTTTCAGTAAACCCGAACCCCGATTTTTTTTTTAAAGGTTAGTCTTAACTCCTTTAGGGTTTAATCTTTTCGTGATTTAAAAAATAACTTTACAGCAAGCGCGTCAGGAATTTTATAACACTTTTTGTTTTTTCCTTTAATTATTTAAAGAATAAAGTTTTTCGGGATTTTGGTACTAGCCTTTTGGAAATGATAGTGAGGGTTATGCTTCATGAAAAGACGAAACCCAAAAAATGAAGGTTTTAGATAAAAAATTTAATATATGTTTCAACACTACTAAACAAAAAAATGGATGAACAGGTGGCTCTCTCCACAAATGAAGCTCCTTTATTTGATGGAATAGACTACTCTTCATGGAGGGAAAGAATGAAAATATATTTGAAGTGAAGAGGATATGCAGTTTGGGACTTAGTAGTAAGTAAGTCTTGGTACTTAACTACCTCAATGAACAAGTCTAAAAATGCAAAAGAAGCAAAGATAAACAATTGAATGGCATTAAGAGCAATCCATAACACACTGTTAGACCGAATCAAAGAAAATATGGTACATTTCACTTATGGTAAAGTGTTATGGCTCCAACTAGAGATTTCTTATCAGAGTAAAGGGAAAAACATAGAAAAAGAAGACAATACCATTAAGGAATTGATTCAATCCCTAGTCATCAATAAAGAAGAAAACTCAAACCAGGAATTGATGCAATCCCCATTCATCAATAACGAAGACAACTCAAACAAGGAATTGATGCAATCCCCAGTCATCAAAGAATAAGACAACTCAAACAAGGAATTGATGCAATCCCCAGTCATCAATGAAGAAGACAACTCCATCAAGGAATTAATGCATACCTCATTAGTCACTGAAGAAAAAATACTGAATCTTAAGACTGATGTTATAGTTGCATTAGAAGAAATTCGTATAGAACTAGAAAATGGTATATATATTTAAGTTCATGTGGAGGATCTTGACAATCTCAAATACAAAACTATGTGCACTCTATAAGAGTTGGAGAAACTTCAAAATAAATATATGTTGCTACTACAACAGTTAGATCATTCTAACAATCACGAAGAGAAAGAACAAAAGATTTAGCTAGAAGACAAAGAAGAAGAGATCAATAGATTAAAGACTAAAGTTGTTGATCTAAAAAAATAAATGAATGAGTTGAAGGCATATGACAAACTCAATAAATGCACAGAATAATTATAAGAAACAAAATAAATGGTCATCAATCTAAAGACTCAACTTGAATAAGCTAAGGAAAGTGAAGAAACCCTGAAAAGACAATTGACTAAAAAGGAATATTCGTTCCATACCCTGGAATTGGAAGTCATCAACCTCAAAAAGGATTCAACTAGAAAACAAGGAAGAAATCCAAAGATTGAAGACTAAAGTTGTTGATCTAAAAAAATAAATAGAAGAGTTGAAGACATATGACAAAAATCATAAATGCATAGAAGTCTTGGATGAGAGAGAAGAAATAGTCATCGGTCTAAAGGCTCAACTTGATAAAGCTAAGGAAATATAAGAAGACTTGAAGATCCAGTTGACTAAAAAGGAAGAAACATGTGACATGTTGGAATTGGAAGTTATCAACCTCAAAAAGAAGAATGAAAAGATAAAAACAAATTTCAAATTCCAGAACAACTCAACCATCCTGGATAACATATGGAACAATCAAAGACCAACTGATGACAAAAATGGTCTTGGTTACAATAAGAAATAATAAGGTGTCAAGTGGAACATGATTCACAAACATGAGAAATGATTATCCTCCTAAAAGGAAAAAGTGCAATCACAAACAAAATACAAACGATGAACTTTGTTAAAGGAGAAATCTATAAAAGTAAGAAACAAGAAACACATCAAAAGGCATACTTCTCATGTCACAACACACTAGATTATGGAAACACCTTCAATGGTTATTTTCTTTCTTGTAAAAACTTTGGTCACAAAACATTGGAATGCAAGAGTCTTGAAAAGAAAAATTCAGGAAGGTCCAATAACTTAATAAGATGTTAGAGATGCAATTATGTTGGGCACACAATTTTTTTTTTCATACCATGAGATGCTACAACTGTGATACATTTGGGAACAAATACAAAGACTACATGAAATCAAGAATACAACCCATGAAAAATAATCCATACAAGTCATGAAGGAAATCTAATGAACTTTGGAAGAAAAGAAGAGAGGATAAATCTCAAAGGACAAATGTAGAAAAGAAAATTTCATCAAACAGAGTTCCTTATGGAAATACATGGAGTAGAAAATATGAATTAGAAAGCAAGAAATATGACGAAGATATTGCACCTAAAAATGAAGAAATTGATAACAATAAATTGATGGATGAAACTCCTAATAAGGAATGTGAAATTTAGAGCTTTGCATATGAAGAGAAACAACCTCAAGGAAGAATATTTTCTAAAGAAGAAGATGAAGAAGATTATGGTACACAAAATAATGGTGATGATGATGAATTTTCAAAAGAAAATCAGTCTGTAGAATAGTGTGATGAATAAAACAAATAATATCTAAAGAATAAAAAAACAAAAGGAGTTCAAAATATATAAAGACAGAGTATGAACAGAGAATTTTTTTTGATAATATGAAATAACAGTAAACATCTCTTGGAATGAAAGAACTAAAGAATATCAAGAAGTAGAAGAAATATATCAAGAATATCAATAAGCTTCACACCCTTGTCCAATGTGACAAAGGCGAAGATAGTAAAACCCTATTTGAAAAAAACAATCCCAAGAGATTGAGATAACAACTGACACATTCACAGGGGGAGAAAAATAGTAAAAGTTTTCTTTCCTTTGTCATTAATGTCAAAATATGATAGATAAACAATAAAAACAAAGTCCAAAATAAATGGGACAAAGACAGAGAGAGAATCACCTCAGGGGGAGCATCATCTTAGGGGGGGAAGAGAAATATTCCCTTTTTCATTGTTGTCAAAGGGGGAAAGATAAAGAGTAAAACAAAGTCAGCTCAAAGGACTCAAAATAGATAATACATTTCACAAGGGAAGTAAGATTGTTTTACTAAGGTTGACACCAATAAAAAAGGGGGAGATTGTTGGCAATTTGGTTGTCATTGACGTCAACCTTGATAAATAGGTGAAGTATCATTCATTGATTGGTTTGAGAAGCATTGTCAATATTGGACATATTGTTATGAAGGTGACTTGAATGTCCAGAATTGCCAATACTAGACATAATGTTATGAAGGTGACTTGAATGTGAAGCATTGTCAATATTGGACATAATGTTATGAAGGTAACTTGAATATCACTAGAAATATAATATTGACTAATATATTGTATGAGCTTGATACACTCATCCTATATTGTATAAGGTTGATATTGTGATATTAACATCCATGCACAAAAGAAGAAACTGTGAAGAAACTATCTAGATAAAAAGGGTAAATGGATAATCCAATATGGATCCATACAAATCACAAATAAAGAAGTTAATAAGACATGGTTCATTAAAAGTGATTTAGAAAATCACAATTGAAGAAGGGTCCAGAGATGAGATAGAATATCAATGGTGGATGTTTGGTGAGGAAGCATTGACACCATTGAGTCACAAACCGAGTCGATTCAAACAACAATAAGGTCAACTATCTAGAAGTCAATCGACTACAAGATGAGTACAAGACAATTCGACCGACTGCAAGCCTGCAGATTGATGGAAGTTGGAGAAGAAAATTCTATTGATTCCAATATGAGTCGAAGACAGGTCGAACAAATGAAGGTCAAAGTCAAAGGAAAATTGAGTCGGGAAATACAAGTCGTCCAAAGCAACTCAAGATGACCAAAGTCGAATTTCTCAAGTCGGTTTTCTTCCAAGTCGAGTTGGTCCAAGAAATAAGTAGCCTAAAGGCTGAAGTCAAAGAAAACTTAAATAAATTTGAATGAGGAAGAAAATATGAAAAAGGGTGGGACCAAGTGATCCGATATCTTTTCATCATGAAATATAAAGAATTGTATTAAATGAGCATAAATTAAAGTGCACCATTAAAGAAGGGAAAACTTAAAAATGAAGAGAAATAAGCATCAGATATGAACAAAAAAACTTGATAACAAAGTTCATCCTTGGTGGAATACATCTCCGGGTTCTGCTCTCAAATGGGTAGGCTCTTTCATGAACTCAACAAAAGAATTTGGCAAATACATGAATATGCCTCATTCTGAAATCAAGCTGCAAAAATAATGCTCATATCAGAAAACAAACATCACCATTGAATTTGTGGCATCGAATGACCCAAAAATGACTGTCTCCACGTTCTAACCTGACTCCGGCACTCCCAGGCCCAAGAGGAAATCTATCTTGGTTTGTGTGCCCTCTGCACCTACAATTATGATAGTCCCGTCTCAAAATCCATGCCCACGGTCGTATAGTACGGTCACGCTTCTCTCTCTCGGATCTGGGCAGATTTTCGCTTTTTAAATAACATAAATGAGGGATATACCAAGCAACACCGATAGGCACGTTGGTTAGGGAGGAGTTATGAAGGTGTTGGACTATGTGGAGGTTCCAGGGTCGAACTCGCCAGACTCCATTGTGGTAGTTGGTTCTATATATATATGTATTACATTGTTTGTCCTCTGCTAAGTTTAGCGGTCCACTAGAAGCTCTACCAACAATCATTTAAAATTGGCGTGGTCCACCAGATTTGGCAGAACCACCATTTTTTTAAAACTAAATTTGTTTATGAACTAACATTGGGCATTCTGGCGGACCCACTATTTTTTTAAAACTAAATTCATTTATGGGCTAACATTGGGCATTCCTGAGATGCCACGTGTTTCCCAATGATTGGGCCACATGGTGCCCACTGATATGCCCACCTATATGTTGATGTGGCTGCTATGTCACTGTCGTATTGACACGTGGTGCTCCTTGGGTGGTGCCACCTGGGGGTGCCATGTGGCACTTTTCTATTGGTCCATTTGGACCTATGACAAGTCCACTGGTGGGTGACATGTGGCAGCCTCTGTTGCTGCCATGTGACATGCTGACATAAACATCCTATATGATGACATCAACCTACCATGTCAGTTGTTGATGTCAACAGTATAGATGATGATGTGTCCCTTGCTGACTAGCCATGTTTAACCACAACTTTGACCGTGTATAAATTTCAAACCATAACTTCATTTGATGAGAAGTTTGTGTCGTTAGAAATCTTGCGACACGCTCTTCGCGATCATTTCATTTTCAATGAGTTTTGGGAACTTTGAATTTTTTCCCTTTCTCTGTCTGTTGGAGCCATTCTGAGTGTTTTGAGTTGCCTCTGTGAGTTTTGAGTTATTCTTATCCTTCTTTGGGTCCTTTTTGGATCACGCCTTCCCACTAATAGCTTTTTGGACCACCAAAAGATTTCATCAATCAACTGGTAAGTGAGGGAAGAGTCTCCTCACTTTGTTCTTCTCGATCTACTTCACCTTGCTTGTACGAGTGCCTTTTAAGCCTACTCGAAGATAATAAAAATCACCCCTTCATGAAGTCCTCGTCCTTCTGTCCAGGATGATATCTTCCTGTAGCTCATCCAAGTACTCAGGTAAAAACTCATCAAATGATGGTACTGAAACTTCCTCATCTTGATCCATGATCATGGGAGGCTCAAAAGGTTTCAAGTTCTCAACGTTCACAACTAAGTAAATTTGCATATAAGGCAGAAGATCTAGACGAAAAACATTGGTACCTCTTTTCTCTAAGATAGTGAAGGGTCCATAACAAATGGGCTTGAGTTTCTTGCCTTCACCCTTCAATCTCTCCCTGCTTATGTGAAGCCATACCCGGTCTCCAACCTGGAACCGGTGATCAACCCTGTGCTTACCATGTCCAGCCTTACACTTTGATTGACTTTTGTCCAACTGTTCCCTGACTGCCTACTGTATCTACTGGATCCTTTGGATGAACTTGTGGGATTTGTCCTCTGTTCATTCTTCATTTACATTGACATCTCTCCCATACATCAATTCCAAAGGAACCTTTGGTAGGTACCCAAAACATGTTTCAAAAGGTGAAATCCAAGTGTATGGATGTAAAGCTCAGTTGTACGCATGTTGTACATAGGGTATTAGTTCATCCCATACCTTGGGACGCTTGCTGTAGTAGCCTCGAAGAAAAATTTCCACTGTTCAGTTTACCACCTCTGTCTGTTTGTTGGTTTGTGGATAGAAAGTAGTTCTCCTCTTCAATTTGGTGTCCATCATTCTCCACAAGCTAGTCCAAAATTCCCCAAGGATTCGAGTATCTTGATCTGAGATGATAGATGTGGGTAATCCAAAGTGAACCCAAGAATGTTGAAAGAAGAGATTCATAGTCTACTCAACAATTATTTGATTTTTACAAGGCATCACGATACACATCTTGTTGAACCTATCCAGTACAACATACAAATAATCATGAACCCCCTTGGTCATGGGTAAACCCCCTAAAAAATCTATGGATATACTTTCCCATGGATGTGAAGGAACAAGAAGTGGTGAGTATAGCCCCAATTTTCTATTAGTGGGATTACAAGTAGAACATATCACACTCCCCTTTACATATTTAGTTACAATTTCTTTCATTTGAGGCCAGCAACAAAACCTCTGCAAATGATCCATAGTTTTTCCTACCCCAAAATTCCCAGACACAAGAGAAGTATGAGCTTCTCGTATTACATGGACGTGTTCACTTGTTGGAATACATAGCTTTCCAAGATGGTAAACTAAATTTTCTTGTAGACAATAGTTCTCTACCTATGCACCAAGGGTTAACTTCGTATATATTCATATATAATTCTTTAAAATATTCATCAATGGCATATTTTTCTATATACCTATCATGAGATAAAGAAGCATTCTTCAAAATAATAGAAGAAGAAATAGGAGGTCTAGAAAGAATATAATCTACCTTGTTACTTTTACCCTTTTTTTACTTGATTACCAGGTGAAACTGTTGTAGAAAACCCATCCACCTGTAGTGCCGAGATTGTTGCAATTTGGTCTGTGCTTGAAGATACTGTAAGGGTTGGTGATTGTTGTGAGTGGGAAATCCCTCTATGGACTAGCACTTTTGCAGAAACTTTAAAAATAGGAAATGAAACTAGTTCTTAAAAATACCCAAAAAATATTCCCAGAAACCCTAGAGATGTCCCCAGTGGTCGCCAATTCTGTTGTGAGTGGAAAATCCCTCTACGGACTAGAACATAGGGTTTTATTATGCATTAAGAAAATACCTAAAGATTCCTACTTTCTACCGTCGTCCCAGACCTAATCCCCATTATTCTTAAGAAAATATGTAGTTAAGAAGATCAAGTGAGCATACCTTATTTCAGGCGTTTCATATTGATCCTTCTTCACGCTTGATCACTCTTTGACTGCAACTCTCCTCCCAAGGCTGATATGCATTCACACAAAACAAACAAACAACCCCACATGCATTTGATATATAGATTAATGGGTTAGATATTCAATCAACATGTATGCAATAAACCATGAAAACCTCATATGGTGGGACGAGAAAAGTACTTCTTTATTATTTACTTCAAAAAATCAACTTACAATGATGAAGTCGGCCACTGCTCCACGAACATGGTCCTAGGCTCCTCTTCAACTGTCCTCCAACTTCTTTGCTCTATATTTCTCTTTGCACAAGGATGGATAAAGGTTGGGACAAAGGGAATGCGCAATCAGGTATAGTATCTTTACTATGATTCTTCTCTTCCAAATGGGACCCCTAACCCTTCTTTTATAGGCTAGAAGAAGGTAGGTATTTGGTCGAACCCTCGACCATGCATGGCTGAAAGGTTTAGTTAACTCACCCAAAGATGTGTATTTTGTCAACAACTTTCCTTTTTTCATGATTTTGTAGGTACACGTGAGCTGTTTTGGGTCAGCTAGCGTGTACACACATGCAGTAATGGAGAAGGATGCGTGGGCCTTTATAAAAGGTGTTTTTAAGAAGAGTTGTTCAGTAGTGTTTTGGCAAAGAAGGAATCTGAGATGGCCTGATGCCAGGTAAGCATGTCTGGTGTAAGTTAGGGTTATAATAGATGCCCCCTAATGTGTGAGGTTAGAAGAGCATCTGATGGCTGAAATACATTAACAATCTTCACCAATGTGATGAACAAGTGAGCCCAGGGACCAGAAATCGAGAGGTGCCATCTGGAAAAATAAAAATTGTCTCACCGAGGCGGGCATACCCATGCTTGGGATAAAATAAAATCATGGCTACCAATCAAATACATTGTATATCCATGTCATATAACTATATAAAGTGTAGCCACGAACAATACACAACATAGCTACATCTCGAAATCAAAAAGATATACATGTAGAGTATCCATCTTCTTAGAAGCTGCTAAGGCCTGATGGATGGAGATGAGGTCTTCAGAGCTCGAGCAACAACTTCAAAATATTCAAAACTCAGGTAGAAGTGTAATATGAGTGTACGAATTCACTACCCAGAGGTCTTCGATGGCTCGTCGGTCATGGACTAGAGAATCTTGATGATCAGACTTAAGGCTTCATTGATTTCAAACAAAGACTTGATTGGATGTTCAGGATGGCCAGGCATGAGGGAAAGAGACAAATTGTAGAGGGGCCAACTCAGGCTCGGTAAAAACTTCCCTTGGACAACAACACGAGAAATGATGAGACTCAGGAAACATGGAATTAACATAAGTTTACGAGGCATGAGGCAACACAAACTCTCCATATGTTTGGAAGAATAACCAAATGGAGGAGGACACAATTCTATTTATTAAGAACAACTTCCTAAGTTTGTATTAAATCCCAGTTTTTGATGAAAAAACAGACATATGTGCTTTATCCAAGAGCGACTCATTATGCTGCCAATAAAGAAAATACTTTTCCCTTCCTCTTTTTGGGGCATATTTGATTTTTTTTGTCTTTTTCAATAATTTTTGAAAAAGAATAAAAGAATGTTACGTTACAAAGGAGGAACGAGTGTTGAAAAAAGACAAGTTCAAGGCACAGGGACAAGACTGATGTTCAGAGTAAGGACACTCAGGAAAAATCCTCCAGGGGCCAAAGGTGTCAAGATGCAAAGACAAAGTTCTACAGGGCTTGCATATAAGGCATGCTTTAGATGGTTCAGTTGAGAGAAACATGGAGCCAACATTAGGCCAAAGACGTGGGTATGCAAATGAGATTAATAAAACACACAATGGTAACGTCCTTCAATGTGAGTTTAACGAGCCCAGAGAAGGTAAGCTCAGTGGATTTTCATATTTAGAGAGTTTGAAAAAACATAAAAAGAGACTCCACTAGGGTACCTTTTTAGAAGGTAGTCTAGTTAGTTCGAAAAAGGGGTAAACTAGCACTGACAAGACGTCTATTCAAAACCATTTTAACAAGTGTGATAAAGACAAGATCGCTCGACCATTTTTTCATTTTTAAGGAGTCTGAAAAAATCTTAACTATGGAATCCATTGGGAATGTTCTTCTGGACCATTTTAACGAGTGTGAAAGAATAAGGTCACTCGATGATCTTTTCAATTTTAGGGAGTCTGAAAGAGATTAACTATGGACTTCGTGGGGGATCCTTTTTCGTAAATTTAGTCCCTCAGGCCTGAAAAAGGGTTAAAATGATACCTGAGAGTACTCTTCTAGACAACTGAATTTCCTTAGAGTATACCTTAGTTCATACAGTTGACCGCCGGACCAAAAAAGGGGTAAACTATCATCGGAAAGACGTGACTTTCAAATTTCAGTTTAATGAGCGTGAAAGGCCACAAGATTGCTCGACAATCTTTTCATGTTTAGAGGGTCTAGAAAGGGCTTAAAAGAAGACCCGTTATGTCTTTTGGGAGTTCCGAGGGTGAGGTCAAGAGTGAAAAGGAATCATGTAAATGAGGCTCAAACTCGTAATCAAGAAAAAAAACAAGGACTCCTGAGCCTATAGTGATTAGAGATAGCATGGACACCATAATGCAACCAGGATCTACCTAGGGCATCCATGTTCCGGTAAGCTCTACCACCAACTCGCGACACTTCTAAAGAAACAACGATGGTTCTGTGTCGCAACCTGATGGGATTGATCCTATGGAAAAGGGATAAAGACAACAAGATACAAAAGTCAGGGAGGAAACCTAAGCTACATGCTCAAGTTGATCATCTGAGATTTTTCCACAGACCCTCAAAAGTTACCCAAAACTCCAAAAAACAAATGTCCTGATACCCGATCATACCCTTTCGATGCAACTCCTGAATCACTCTAAATGGATTTTGGTTTAAAGAAAATGATAAGGGGGGCCAAAAAAAGTGACAAAAAGAGGCCAAAAAGTCTATAAATAGAAGCTAACATCTCATTATCACCATTGGTGATTTGGAAATTGAATCTGGAGCAAAAAACCCCCTTTGATAAAAGTGGTGATTCCGGGAGCTATAGTGGATGAAACAACCATTTTTTTGGACCAAGTAAGTATAAACTCTCTCCTCTTACAATTTAAATCTTTATTTATGCTTTGGGTTTCAAGTTTTGGGGGGGCGTCGACCTTCAAAAGGTTGGACCTAGGTCCACGCGGGCTATCTTATGATAGGCTGTGTGTACATTCAGGCAGAGTAAAAACTACACACGTGTACACATGACTGTCATCATTACAGACCACGTGGACCCCCTTATTGAATGAAATTAAAAAAAAAAAACAAGGGTTAACCTTCCTGAACTTGGTGTTTTGCAGGATGTATGTTCACTGGAGGGAAAGAGAGAATGAGGAGGTTAGTGAGTTGGTATGGGAAGACCCCAATGTTGTGGCTGCCTTAATGCAATGTGGGCTGCTCAAGTTCTTCTTATGTCCTTTTATGCGAGCACAACCTAGGATACTGAATGCCTTGGTTGATTATTGGCATCCTGATGTAGAGGCATTTATGTTAGAGGGGCAATCACTGCTGCCTATGATAGAGGACATATATTTTTGACTGGCCTCTCCAGGAGAGGGGAACCAGTCAACTTCCGAACATTTCCTTCAGGGCCTCATAACATATCAGAATTGATAGGACTTTATTGTGAGGCTGGTATAGATCGATCAGCCTCATAGGTGCCCATAAGCAATATCACTGACTTATCACTACAGGTGATTGCGTTGCTTGTCGGGTGGATGATTGGTCCTATGGCTCTACATTAGGCATCCCATGTACAGATGAACTGTGCAGTCCAGTGATTAAATGCACAAATATTTGACTGGAGCACTACACTGCTAGATTGTATGAAGAGGCAAATGATAGATTGCCAGTTGTAGACACAGAGGAGCTTCGGGTTCATGACCATTCTATGTTCTTTCTTCTTTTAAAGGGTTCCGAGCTTTAGTCCTCAAGTAGTGGTACGAGGACATCAAGCCTCTCTTCCTGCAGTTTGTATATGGGCAGTGTTACTGCCACGACAGGGTGGTGGAAGGACCAATGAGTCCTTTGACGATGATTTCTTCGCTTGGTTGTCGCGATAGATCCCAGTCATAGAGGATTACCCTTATGCTGGGATTGATTTCTCAAGAGATCCTGAGATACCAGTACCTCCTGGTGAAGAGTGAGGAGAGATGGGTAAGCTTACATCATTGTTTTTTTTTGTGAAACATATGTAATTTTTATGTTGTTTTTTTTTATTTATAATTTTTTTTATACTAGAGTATTTGAGAGATATGTGTCTATTTGTTATAACCCTAAAATGCACTACACAAGTTTACCTGGCATCAGGCCAACTCATGCCTCTTCCTAGCCAAAGCCATGTTGAACAAATCCTCAAAAAACCACTTAAATCAAGGAACCCGCGCCCTAACCTTTCACTGGGCGCGGTTGACTGCTTGCTGGCCTTCTACTGCACGCGGGTGACCGCGGGCTAGCCCACTACAGCCTGCGGTTACCTAACAAAGAAAAAAATCAGGAAAGTTTCCGCCGGGACGAAGAGATTTTTGTCAGTTAACTGGAACTCCCAGCCATGCATGGATGAGAGTTCGCCAAAAACCCTAGCTCCTTCTATCCTATAAAAGGAGGGGTAGGGGTACTATTCAAAAGAGGAAAAAATCATAGCAAAGAAACTATGCCAAATTGCCAAGTCCATTATTGTCCCGACCCTTTAGCTTTGCCTCAAGCTTTAGGAGAAATTCATGCAACAGCAGTTGGAGGACAAAAGAAGAGGAGGAACCCAGGATCAGGATCGAGGAACAGTGGCCGGTCTCTAAAATCATTGTAAGTTGATTCATATTGAGATTAATGAAAAAGATGCTTTTCCCGTCCCAAATACATGAGTCTCATCTATGTTATTTGATTTATGTTTTATCTCTAACCCTCTAGTAGATCAGTAGCATGTATGCGTAGTTTTTCCTTGATTGCAGGAAGCTTTGTGGAAGGAGCAGCAGCAACAAGGAGACAAAAGCTCAACGGAGGATCTACTTCAACCGTCGATAAAAAAAAGGTTAGTTGATTCTTCCCATGTTTGCCTGAGAAAAGGGGTTATAGGTTTGGGTAGAAGGTTAAAAGTTATTCTTGAAGGGTCATGATCTGCGTACAAGTTTAAAGCCCTAGATTGTTAGTCCATAGGGTAGAATACCCCACAACAGAATTGGCGACTCCACTAGGGACGATTTTACTCTTAGGGTTCCCGGATTTGGTTAAAGATCTTTTTGGTAGATCAAAGAAGTTAAGTCTCTGTTTCTTTTCCTATTTTGTTTTATGTTAGTCAATGCTAGAAGGGAACCTAGTTATCAATACCAGTTTTCCTTGACTGATGCTTGACATTCATTCTCGGGACACACAGAGGGACCCGCGGCCTACAGAAGCCCTGCCCGCGGGTGACCCGCGCCCTAACCTTTTACAGCCCGCGGTTGCCCGCTTGCTGTAGTGGTTTCAGTAGCATGTGGAGCCCAGGAAGCTTAAGAGGCAGTCTCCTTTTCCCTGTCAGAAGTTTATCTTCTCAGGGGGCTTTCTGGACCCTGTCTGGGTTCTGATTTGTTAACTGTCTTGCTTTCAGTCTGCCTTGTTGTTTTGGTTTTTTCTTAGTATATTTTTTCTTTCCTGCAAATTTGTTTTTTCTGTTAAAGTGATAGCATCTCAGCCTGTCAGAGA
>ML827848.1:45604-57473 GCA_009831015.1 Picea engelmannii
TATACACAACATGAAACAAAATGTTGATATAATGAGAAGCTAAAGCTGTAACAAAACACCAAATTCTGCCTCAGTCTGTATTAAAACTCCATATCCTTGTTCTCCCACGAATGAGGATGATCATTATTACAAAAATGATAGGTTTTTATAAGTCTCTCCACAGGGTAAAACCTCCCTTTGGATAATATCAAACTGTTTTACATAATCTAGGAAGATATTCCCAAAATCAACTAAACTAGGAAAATAAAATGCAAGTGAAATATTTGAAATATCCCCTAATTTCTCATCAAATCCATTGAAATTTCGAATTCATCTGCAATAGACCAAAAATACCAAGTTATAAAGGTATTTCATTTGCAAAATAATAAAAATTTGATTCTACAGACTTAGCTACAGAATCATCTGATTCTGTAGCTAGTCTAAAATAACATACAGGACGAGATAGAAATCAAATGAAATCTTTTAAAAGAATCAATTCCAATTTTCTTTTAATAAACATTAAAAATGAATCACTAATGACTCACATGATTTTATCATTCCAATTAAACAAAATCAAAAGTGATTCAATCGAAACAGGGGTAGGAGTACTTTGTTTCACGATTACCATAGTCAGGTCGAACAGTAACAAGACTGTCCCATATCCAATTAAAATCAAATAAGATGAAAATACAATAACCAAATAGAGAAACAAGTATGCTCTGTTTCGATTGCCATCATAGTCGGGTAAACAAAATCAAAACCAAACAGTTTTACAAATCATTTCACATCCAATTCGAAAGCAGTGCAATCAAGCGAATCATATGCAACATTGTGTTTTTCCAAAACAGGAGATATGATTAGATCAAAATAGGATTGTTTTACAATTATCATAATTGTTATGTCTCAAACGGTTCGCACCACAAGTGGATTAATTCAGATAGATACGTGAACCAAATCATACAAAATCATAACAAGATTGATTCGACTTTGACCACAATCACTATAGAATTGACATAAGTGATAGTTGGTAAAATGTGCAAATAAACTCTATTGGATTTGAACGAAATGGTTAATTCCAAACAAGTCGCGACATGGTTTAATATAGAAACAAATCATGAATCAATCTCATTTCACAAATCCACTTGAAACAAAATATCTATCGTAAATACGAATTCAACTGATAGCAGGGTCGATCAAACCAACGCAAATCAACCAGCTGGGTTTTTTACATAACCGTTACGAATTGTTTTGGATGTGTTTTAACAGGATCACATTGAGAACAGTCTGAATTGTATTTTGGTAATAGTTAACCATATCACAATTGTTTCCAACCATAACATATACATTATAACCAATTCGGATCGTAACTTGATTGTGTTCAAAATTGAAATGCGAAACAATTTGTGTCTATAATAGATACAACGACTTCGATTAGCAACAGAACATCCAAATTAAGCTAAATGAAACCAATCAAATCCATACTAAGATCCAATCAAATCGACGAAAGAATCCAATCGAAACTAAAATGGGAAAACAAATTTCATTAATCAAAACATAACTATGTACACAATGCATATAATGTGACAGAGAAATTCATGCTGTAAACATAGTTGTTCGAAAGAATTCGAATTCGTTATATAAACAGGTGATAGAACATACCAGTGAGACTGCTCAAATTATGCCAATTTTGAATTCACGACCACTGTAGCTGACTCCACATTTTTAAACAAAATAGAGCCTGTCGTCCTCTGTTTCTTATCAGTGGCTTGCAATTTGGCCTTTTGACTGGTAAGCCGTGCAACATGGTCCTCCAAAGAATGAATTCTGGACTGTAGCATTGGCACATCAAGATAATACCTCTCTAACCATGAGCTACATTGATCACAGGATGGCACTGTAGGCTTCGACAGAGCAGGAGAGGGTTTATATGAATGACCGAGGGTTTCACAAGGTAGCTTAATGCCTGGGTAATTAGGGGCATTTTGCAAGCAAGGTGGTAGGTTTGTCACAAAGTCATATGAGGGTTTTGCACACAGATCATCCGAATAGGGATATTCACTAGCCAGATAACATTCCACTTCCGAGTCGGAGTCTTCACTCACCATGATGGGGTTAGGGTTGATAGGAAGTTTCGGCTTGTTCCTTGCCATTCGAGAGATTAAACGGGCGTTCTTTTTGCCTTTGGTGTTTGCAGTGGGTTTGGCTTTGGGTTTCTTACCCACAGGCTTAACAGTTTCGACATCCTTGGTCACAAAGTGGGGTAGGTCGATAGGTGAATTGGGTAAGGGTTTAGGTAACAGAATACTATAGGGTACCGGGGGTATAGTCTTGTCCTCGCTCACCACAGGTTTGTCAACCTGTGGAGGGTTCGAATCCTCAAATTCATTGCACACAAGGAAATCATTCCAACAGTCTCCGTGTAACCCCAAATGACAGACGATAATAATTTTAACCAGCCCATAGTGAAAAAGGCTGCTATCAGCCGGGTTCCTTTTGTATCTCTTAGACATTTTAAACAGGCTTCTATGCAAGTAATAAGGCATATTAAGCTCATAGCCCATGAAAACCATAAGCAAACGAAGGTGGTGTAATAAAACAAAACCATACCGACCCTCGCAGGTGATAAACTGTTTGATTATCATCAACAAATCGTGCCAACATTGCTTGAGCATGTTCGCGGGCAAACCTTTATCATAGGAGCTAACCTTACGCGACTGGAAGAGCAAAGTCCAAGGGACCTCTTCCACTTTGCAATTCTTGGACCATCGTTGTCCAGTGGCAGGAAAACTCGTAGCTAAACTGAGAAATTGCTCGTCAATTTCCAATTGAACATCCCCGACCTTGGATCGACAACCATCAAAGGTTAAAGCGAATTGCCGAGCAATGCAGGGGTTAAAACCATCAAACTTTTGTATGAACGGGAGCCATCCAAATTCCTCAAGGTCACTATGGGCATTGTCGAACATCAACAGAGCCTGGCTACCATTGGGTTCAGCCCTTACAACTGGAGCCATGGTACGAGCACATGGTAAGGGTTTGGGTTGAAAACAACAACACATAGGAGCAAAGTCGTTTGGGCTAACAACTACGAACGATCAAAGGGGAAGCATTAATGTGCGCGTGCGAGGGTGGTGGGATTATGCAAAATAGTAATGGCAAAGTACAACCTCTGTTCAATCAATCATAACATAGTTCAAACCATACTATTCAGCCAACCCAAAAATCAAACGGTGGATGACATACCAATGCGCCATTGTATTATTTCAAACCACGAATGTTCAATGTGGAATCAAACCCAAAAGTTAAATATGTGCCATCGTATAAGTGTGTAATCAAACGTTTATAAAACATTGTGACAATCGATTTCATAAAATTTGACAAGCCAAGAGCTTATAACAATAAATATCACATCATATAAAAACAAAATAAACCATAACCCCTATGCAATCTGATGACTAGGCAAGTCCCAAACAATATAAATCTATATGCTCAATGCCTTACCAGTTTAAGTTATGCAACCAGAAATGTCCAAATAGGCATAGTTTGAAAATTCATTTAGCCACATAATAATAAACCAAAGGTGAGTGCCTTTCAGGATATCAATGAGAAGATCATGATAGTTCAAATAACGATGGAGGATTTTTCACGCTTACAGTCGTGAAAACTAAATTGAGACCAATTTTCAAGTGTTGCAAGAAATGAAAATATCGTCTATTTTCAAAATGCGATGACAATTTGAAGTTTAGGAGACATAGGTGTAGGCAGCTTATAGGGCAATAGAAAAAATTAAATTGGTTGCCAACAATGGCGACACACTGGGAGAAGCAGTTATCTCTATCAAAAGAAATAAATTCAGATTAGGACAACAAAGAAAATTTCAACCCAAAAACAGCGACCAGAAAATCATACAAACACCATCATTTACCATCTTTTCTAGTGATGTTTTAAAAGATGAAAACTAATAACAGTCTTAAGATCAGCAAGCCATGATATTAATGATAAAATCTTCAATATTGTTGGCATGGCCACTGCTGCCAGTAGGCGTCCATAGCCTTGATAGGGTTGCCATTTAACCCACTCCGACATCTGTATCCTGTCAAGAAGTTCTAGATCAAAATAAATGACATTAAAGAGGTTTCTTATAATTTTTTTACAGATTTTCATGTACCTGACATTGCTTCGCTGCCAGTAGGCCTGTTCAGTACCCCGACGAAGTTGTCTTGGCACCATGCATGCATTTACCCACTGCCAGCAGACCTGTTCAATATCCCAGTGGGTTTACAAACACTTCCCACAACTCTTATTAATATTTTTATTTTGTTTTATTTTGTATATCTATGAGCGGGGTGACGCTGAAAGTCTTGATATTTTAACATATTTTTTCAGACCTCATCAGAATTTTTTAATACTGTCCTTTATTCAGCTCCAGAAATGTTTTATTTACAAAAACAACTTCTATGACAGGGAGACATCTTTTGAGTCATTCCTTTACGGAAAAGGGATAGCGTAAAAAGATAATAGATGATCATGACAAACTTTGCTCAGAGATTGAAATTAGTAAGCTTCTTTCAAACAACAAAATTTTCCAACATAAATATCAGTTTCAGAAATATATCACTGATGTTCGTACAATCTTTCAGAAGTTATTTCAGCGAAGAAATTTTTCAATGGTCTTTGTCTGAATGGCTCAGTGCACAGGTATGCATATTTTTTAGAAAGCACCAAAAAAACTGATCAATCCAAATCAAAATCAAAACAGGAAGCAAACGAAAAAAATCCAGACAAAAGAAATATTTACATAATATACAAGGGTAGTTATCAGGCAAAGTATCTTTTCAGGGCTTGGCCATTCACCGGATAGGTGTCAAGCTACCCTTCAAGATTCTGTAATCGAAGGGAACTAGGACCCAACTTTTCAGCAATAAAAAATGGCCCAATCCATAAATTTTGAAACTTGGTGTGCTCACCCTTCCCTTCGTCTCCCACTTCAAAACGAGATCGCCTACCTCAAAATTCCTATCAGAAGTAGAATTAGAATCGAACCAGCTTTTAATCAGTTGTTGATGTTAGTCTAACTTATGCTTAGCTTGGGTTCTTTCTTCTTCTAACTTCATCAAAGTGTTAATATGGATTTCTAAAGGGGGACAATCTTCTTCTTGGACTTTTTGTGACACTTGAAGCGAAGGAAGAAGAATGTGAGGTGGCAGAATGGCTTCTCTACCATAAATGAGAAAAAAGGGGGAGTTACCTATAGCGGCTTTGGGTGTTACCCTATCATCCTATAGTGCATTCAACAGTGCATTGTGTCAGTTCTTGTGATTTTCAGCCATGGTTCTCTTGATAATTTTGATCAAGTTCTTGTTTGTTGATTCTGCTAGGTCGTTGCCCTGTGGGTAGTAACTAGCAGAATACTTTAGATTTATTCTTTTCTCTAGAGAAAACTCACTCATCTCTAGAGAAGAAAAGTATGAAGCGTTATCAAAGACTAGACAATCAGTGATACCGAAATGAGTGATGATATTCGAGTTCAGAAAAGCAATCACCTGACTTGTGTTAACAGTTCTTAGCGCGGAGGCTTCGGACCATCGAGTAAAGTAATTAGTGGCTGTCACAATATACTTGTGCTGTTGTGAGGATGGAGGGTTAATAGGACCTATGATATCAAGGCCCCATTGCTGGAAAGGAGAATTGACTGAAACGGGTTGCAAGGGGAAGGCTAGTTTTTGCAACCGCCCTGATGCTTTCTGACAAATGATACATTTACGACACAAGGCATGGGAGTCCCTAAAAAGCGTGGGCCAGTAGTAACCGGTTCTTAAAACCTTATGAGCAGTGGTATCACCACCGAAGTGACCACCATCTTCTCTTGCATGCAACTCAAGCAAGACTTTTTCTGCTTTGTCTTTTTCGAGACAACGTATCAGTACGTCGTCAAAATTTTGACGTAACAGTATACCATTAATTAGATGAAAGGAGGCGGACTTTAGTCTCAACGCTCTTCTCTTGGTGGGTTCAAGGTGACGGGGTGCTGATCCATGTTCAATACAGTATCTAATATCATTTTACCAAGGAATTACGAGGTTTTGTGCACAACAAATCAAACTTTGATCGTGTTGTTCTAGGTATGACGTATCACTATCCTCTCGCTGTCCTAATTCTGAATCAACAACCAACTTACATAACCCTTGGCCGCTCACAATCTGTGCTGGGGTGATTTCTAAGTCATACTCTTGCAAGGAGGTGACCCAGTTGGATATTTTCTCTCCTAACTCCTTTTGCACTAACAAGTTCCTTACGGCAAGGTAGGGGACAATGACTTTCATCCTTGACTTCAAAAGATAGGACCGGAAATGCTTAACTGCTTTGAAAACAACGCAGGCTTGCCCATCGACCGTTGTGTAGTTAAGTTTAGCACCTTTGAAAGCAGAGCTCATAAAGGCGATGGGTACTTCGTTGTTCTCAGAATTCTTCTGAGTTAGGACTGCGACATAGGAACGGTCAGAGGCAAAAGTATAGAGTGTAAAGCCTTGAGAGAAATCATGGCTCATGAGAGACGAAGCGTCTATTATGGTCTTCTTTATAGCATTGAATGCTTGGTTTTCTGTGGGTCCCTAGTGATATTGGGTGTCTTTCTTAATTAGATTCTGGAGAGGCCTGACCATTTCGGAGAAACTGGGGACAAATCTTCTCACGAAATTAATCTGGCCTAGGAAAGACTGCATGGATTTTTTGGATGTAGGTGGGGGAAGTTTAGTGATGACTTGAGTCCTCTCGGGGTCAACAATCATCCCATCACTCGACACAATGAATCCTAGTAATTTACCCTGTTCTACTGCAAAGATGGACTTCTTTGGGTTCAAGGAGATGCCGTATTTATGACATCGTAGCAGAACGACTCGTAAGTGAGCTAGATGATCATCTTTGTTTTTAGAATACATGGTCACATCATCTAAGTAAACTACTATAGAGTGATTGATTAAGCCTCTAAAAGCAATGTCCATTGCTCTCTGAAAGGTAGCACCAACATTAATCAATCCAAAAGGCATTTTGTGATAAGCATAAGTGCCCCACGGGGTACGGAAGGTAGTTTTTAGTTGGTCTGGCGGAGACATCAAGACTTGGTTGTATCCATAAAAACCATCCAGTAAGGATAGCCTCTTGGAACCAGATACCTGTTGAAGGATCTGTTCCATGGGAGGGACAGGATAATTATCTTTGTCAGACGCTTTGTTGAGGTTTCGGAAATTGACACAAAGTCGAATTTCCCCATTTTTCTTTCGTACTGGGACAAGGTTGGATACCCATTGAGTGTGTATAACAGGAAAAATTATTTTAGCACTTAGGAGTTTATTCAATTCTTTTTGAACGGTTGGTTCTAGTTTAGGATGCATTTTCCTCAGTTTCTGTTGGAAGGGTAAGGTTTGGGGCTTCATTGGGATGACATGCTGTATAATATTAGGATTAAACGTTTTAAGATCATCGTAGGTCCATGCAAATACATCCTTAAATTCTTTAAATAATCTAACAAAAACAACTTTTTCTTGCTTAGAACATCCCAAGCCTAGATTGATACACCGAGGATTTTCACTAGTCCCTAAATTGACTTTTTCATAAGACAACGAGGAACTATTAGTTTTGCAATTGACTGTCTTTTTAAATTTATCTTCAAAATCATAAAACTTTTCTAGTCTAACAATAGATTTGGGTATGAAATTTACCATGTCCGATAGAGCTCCAGGATATTTCGGATTAGGTATTACCGTAAAGTCGTGAAAATTGTCGTCGTGTGTTCGTTCATCTATCACTGCGCCTCGAAAGGTTTCTTCCATGTGCAGAAAGTTAATGATCTGCTGATCATCATCAAATACTCTCCAATTTGTAATATTGTCAGGAACAAATGGTTGAAACAATAGCTCCACGAAGAATGCGTTTGGGGATAAGCCTTCTGCAGGAAGAAGTTTAGAGGCAACATTAGCTAGTAGATCTGCTTCAACATTGTTTAATCTAGGAATGGAATTTATATTAAAAGCAGAAAATTTGTTCATTAAACTCCATACCTCATACTGGTAACTTTTGAGATGCGGGGAAAGACAGTGTATAGAGTCTCTTACCTGTCTGACCACTATTTCAGAGTCACCAAATACAACCAGATTTCGAATGTTCATGTCCAAGGATTTTCTGAGACCTTGCAGTAAAGCCTCATATTCTGTGATATTGTTCGTACATTCAAATTCTAGTCTACAAGCCATTAATGTCTTGTTACCTGCCAGATCGATAATGATGTAGCCTGCACCAGCTCCTTCTTTAGACTTGGAACCGTCGAAATATAGAGACCAAATTTGATTTCCATCGGGCTCATGGGACTGTTGCATAGAAGCTGTTGGTTGCACATATGCTGTGATCTTGGATTGCTGTTCAGGATTGTTGATAGGCGAAACTTCAGCCATGAAATTTCCGAATAAGGTGTCCATCCCTTGGACTTCAGGTGAATCAACAGGAGGTGTGTATGGTTCGTTGGGGTCGTTCAAATCAGTGACCATGAACTTAAGGTAACGCTCACGATTCACTCTGCTCTTGTTGGGCTTACCATTTTATGGAAGCCATAAATAAGACCAGTCCATGACGAAGTAACCATGTAGCTGCTCCGACCAGTCCTTGCTCAAAAACAGACCATACACTTCTGGAATATCCACCGCAATTATATCAATAACCTGATGAAACTTTGGGTTAGACGATAATCTAATCAATACATTTTTTAGTTCACCTATAACTTTAACATATGTTCAATCAAGTTGTATGATTTTCAAAGAAGATGGTTCTACTTCAGTGTTAATCTTTTGGCAGACAGACGAAGGCATCACATTTGATGATGCTCCTGAGTCAACCATACAATTATGCACATTTCTGTTGAAGATTTCGAAAGTTAAAAGAAAAGGGGGTACATTCTTGCGAGTACTTAGAGCAGTAACTTGTGGTTTCTTACTTGCGGTTTCTAATGCTACTTTACGTACATTATTTGTGTTATTTACATTATTTACATTACTTACATTATTTATAGGTGCTACAGGAAGGCTTCCTTTATCTTGAGGATCAGGATTATTTTTTGTGGAAGTCTTCTGCGGAACTTTGCTTTGCATAACCTTGTTACCATTTGAATTACCATTATTGCCATTTTCTAAAATATTTTGCAACATCTTCTGTAACAAAAATGGAAACTTCAACAACTCATAAATATAAATGTTAGCCCTTAATTTTTTAAGATCTTCAACAACATCATAATCTAATTTAGGGCCGACATTACTCTATTTAATTTCTGTTGATTTAGATGGCTTTGGAGGTGGAGTTGTAGTGTTCTCGGTAGGAGGTTTGTTTGCTGTCTTACTCCTAGTGTTGTAAGGGTGAACAGTCTTGAAGTTAGCTTGAAAGATGCTATCAGAGAAGTGTCCAAAGATGTTTGGAGAAGACTCTTCTTCTTGAACTATTTCCTGCTCGACTTCCTCCTGAGGGATTTCAGGAGGCATCAAGTTATATTGGGCTTCTAGAATTGTTTGAAGAGCACATTGCAAAATTTCTAGGTTGAAGCCTTCAGGGTTTAAATTAGGCTGGTTGGTAGGAAAAGGATTTCGGAAAGGAGGTTTTTAGGGTCCTTTACTCGAAGAAGATTCTTCAGTCAACCTTTTTAAATCTATAACTTGATTAGAAAAATTTTGTACAACTTTGGTTAAATTTTCCAATTCAGAGTTTTTAGGTTGTGTTTTGTTTTGTGCAAGTCTGGGGAGAATTTCAATCTTCTTTTTGGAAGAAGAAACAGTCTCAGTTTCGTTGCTAGAAGAGTCCTTAATACTAAGTATATCTTTTTCAATCTGAGTAGCCTCTTCAAAGGCTTCTAACAACATGGCCTTTTTAGATCGTTTAACCCATATAACTATATTTTGATGTAGAGCTTTAGTGTAGTAAGCTATTACAAGACTCTCAACAGGCATAGAATCTGAAGGGATTTGATTTTTAAGCGTTAAGAATCTTTGATTAAAATCTTTAACTTTTTATTTTAGGTTCATCTTTAAGCTCGAAAGATCCATGACTAAGACTTCCGGAGGTTTACCATCTCCGATTTTTTCCAAAAAGCATGAATCAAACTTTTCCCAAGACACTATGGTATGGGGTTGTTGGGCGAAGTACCAAGTGGATGCATTACCCTCAAAAGTATAAGGGAACAACCTACAGACAAAATCTTCATGTTCAACATTATGGAGTCTTATGACTAACATAAATTTTTTGATATGATCTTCAGCTATCTGTTTTGAATCGGGATCAAACTTGGGAAGCCACTTCTCCGTGTGCTTAGGTAAAGGGTGTTGGGCTCCAGGTACAGCTACAACATCCTGGTCCAACCAGGGTCTAGTAGGGTTGTTCTGATTTTCCATTGGGGTAGTGGGTGTGGAAGGTTGAGAAGGTGAGTTTCCTTCGTCTGAAGAGGAATCTCTTCCAGAAGAGGAAGGAGATGAGGGAGGTGGTGAAGGAGGTATCCCAGATCCTCCTGTAGTAGGATTTATGTTTGGATCTGTAGGATTCACAGTGACGTTAGTGTCACCTAACTGTTCTCTGATATCAGAGAAGTCTAAAGGTTGACCCCACGGATGGTTTGGTTGCCTCAAATTGGCTAAGGCACTATGTGTTTTGATAAGAGATTGGCGGACAATCTCTTCCAAGTCACCACCTGTAGGATTAGGGGTTGCTGGCTCAACTATGATCTGAGGATCTTCGGTTGAAGTAGTTGCTGTTTGAGGGGGAATATTATCTTGTGAATGGATTCTAGTCACTATAGGTGAGCGATTAGGGGGGGGAGGAGTCTTGCGACCGCCTCGTGCCATTAATTAAGTTCAGGCCCTCCTTCTAGCGCCATTTGTTGACGGGAGAAATGGTCTGTCCGTCAATTGAGAGAGTGGAACCGGTCCGGGGTTGTCTAAATAACCCAAGCCGTTTGGAATGAACCACCCTGACGAGTTTAACGACTCTGTTGGCCACTCTAAGGTCTTAAGAAAACCAAAGAGAAAACTAATCTAAACTAACTAAACTAACTAATCTAACTAAAACAAATAAAACAAACAAACTAACTGAAACTAACTAAAACTAAATACAAGAAACTAAATTAACTAACAATAAAAACAAACTAATACACTAATCTAATTGAAACAAACTACTATATAAACTAAAACTAAATACAAATTACACTAACTATTCTACTAATTACTATTACTCTAATTCTAACAATTAACTGTCTAACTACCAGTTATAATACAACTTATTCACAAATATACAATATACACAATTGACAGATTTACATAAAACCTGCAAAACTCATATGCTTTCTGTCCTAAGACAGCCAGAGATATATTTTTTTCATTTTTATATTTTATGAAAAAGAAATAAAACTACTGAAATTAAATGATCTAATATATTTACTGAAATTAAACAATCTAATATGTTAAACATATATATCTAACCAACATTACTAACAAATATACTAACAGATAAATGACAGATTGACCTGGAAGCGCTCCTAATTTGTCTTGTGTATGATGACTTTGAAGCTGGTCGAAGGAAGGAAACTCGCACCGGTTAATCCAGAAGATTTTCGTAAACGATAGGCTGTGCTGCTCTTTGAGTGGTTTACAGGAAAAACAAGACATAAAAAAATCATAACAATTTTATGATTTATAAATCTCTGCAATAAGGGAAACCTGCTGTGAAAAAACTTATATTTGACAATTCAACTTATGAAGAAGATAAACCTGTCATTCACAAACTGAATTCAACAATTGTTATGTCTTTTATACACTTGGAAGAAACCAGATATGGATTACAGTGATTAAAATTATATCATTTGCAC
>ML827848.1:75306-86709 GCA_009831015.1 Picea engelmannii
ATCACATTCCTCCAAACCTTCCTTAACTTTAACAACAAGAGACTAGCATTTTCATCAAACTTTTCTTTAGTCTCACATGCGTAGTTTTGGATTAGTCAACAACCCTAACTTGAAGTAATCATAACTTTGTACCTATAATGTATCAATATATGAAACTGATACAAAATGTTATTCAGTGTTTTTTATGCAATTCCTCTAAGTTTCACTACTTGGAACCTCTCAAAAAATGCGTTATAGCAAAAATGGCATACCTTGCTGAATTATGGCTTATTCTAGAGAGCTACATTGTAGAGCGTGCCTCAGACGGAATATTTGCTGAATTGATCTGAAACTATTAAAAAACATTCTAAAGAATTTACCCTAACCAACACATTTTTTCTCATTGAATTTTTATTTGTTATGAATAAGTTATGACATTTTTACCCGAAACACCTGTTTTTGACTAGTTTCAGGACTAGCCACAAACCCTATTTTCCACAGAGTGTAACTCCCAAAATACAACGACCCACAAGATGAAGTTTTTACCACAGATACTTGGATATGTTTTCTCAATGGAATAGCAATTTCACGGCCTGAATCATTATAGAAAAAAAGTTATAGCGAAAATGGTGAGATGACATGTAAATAACATACCTTAGAAAGCACCATCAAAAGAATTTATCCTTCCTTGCATTTCGGCCTTCTTTTCTTCACCTTCACTCAGAATTCCAGTTTAGATATCCTTGGTTACCTCAAACACCTATATATATTCAATATTATCAAGTGTATGTTAAATTAGAGAGCCTTGCCTCTTATTTATACTCTCCATGTAGCTTCCTTAAAAACATCTTGTAGGTCACTTGGCCGAATTTCCTTATTTTAGGGTTAACCCACTTCTAATTTCTCCATTAAAATTATTTTTGAAATAATTTATTTTGTATCCAATTTGAATTATAATACACTCATCACTTCACTTTATTATTTATCCTTTTAAAATCTCTTAAACCACTTTGACTACTTTGACCTTTTGGGGCTTCTAGATGACATATGAGGGTCCTCCAACTTCATAAGGCCATAACTCTCAAACTGTGAGGAGTTATGTGACATTCCACATACCACCAGAAATTGAATGACATGTACTATCCATATAGAATATTATTATCTAAAAATATATCATAACTCATACCATTACCCATCAAACAAACTTGGGTCCATTACCCAAACCTGGGGTCTCCAACTTCTCATGGCCATAACTATCTAACCGTGAGGAGTTATGTTACGTTCCACATACCATCGGAAATGGAATGACTAGAAATATCCATCTAGGATAGTTTCCCTAAAAAATTCACTGTCCTTCATCTCATTATTCCACAATTAAGCATGTGTTCTCTTACTTCGCAAAGCGTCTTCCCGTGAGGGATTTCACCATAAGGGGACCACTTTAGAGTTCATCCATATTTACTTCTTATTAACCATGAAAAAACAATAATGAGTCATATTTACATCAAAGAATATTGGGTCCATTACCCAAACCTTTGTTCTATGGGGCTTTCTTCAAGGGTTGACATCAATGACAACCAACCTTAATCAACAGCTTAAGTGTTGATCTACTGGATCTGATCTGGGTTACTATGGTTAAGTGCTGAAATAATGTAGATCTAAGTGTACACCGCGATGCTCTGTGATGTCTGTGAAGTATAATAAGGGTTGAATATTGATGAATGATCAATGCTGAGTGATGTGTAAATGATATAATCACAGATCTGTGTCCCAGCTAAGGTTGCAGACACTTGATTCTTGCAACCACCCCTACCTCTACCTTGAGTGAGACTTCATCTGCTTCACAGGTGTTTCCAAAAGGGTCGGTAGTTAGGGATTTGTTGGTGCGCTCTTGAGCATTAAACCCTGGGTCTGCCCCTGTGCCAACAAATGGTTCTGTTGCCGGGAGCTGAAACTGTGATTGTTGGGAACTGAGGAAGAATAAACTTTGTGCAAAAGAAATATATGAATAAGGACATATATGAAGAAAGGAATATCAGATATCAAGAAAAGAAGCAAGATCTGAACACTCTATGATCTAAGAAAAGTAAAAGTTGAAATTTCAGAAAGAAATAGGTTAGATCTGCTGAAAAGAGGTAAGATCTATAAGCTCTGTGCTCTAATAAAGGTAAGAATAGTTAAAATTTCTTAGATCTGGAAGCTTTGTACCCTGTAGAAGTAAGATAAGTGAAATTTTCTGTTTCTAGAGCATGGATCTAGGCATGTTTGATAGATTCTGTCCTAGCTTAAAAACTAGGGCATTAATAGATGAAAGAAATATTGATATTAACAGATCTGATAGATATGTTATACCTATGCATATAAAGAATGTCTGGACTAACAAATGGATGCATGATCCTAGAAATAATTTTTTGCAGGTTAGCTATCACGATTCTAGTGTGCAGTATAAGAGAGGTTGGGGATGGTTTAAAAGAAAGCGAGGGTTAATCCTATGTTACAGTTGCATAAAACTAGGCCATCTAGCTAAGGAATGCCCTGGTAGAATACCTAGTTTCCTCTGTTGCAAAGCTATGGACCATGAGGTATTGGATTGCCCTAGAATTATTGCTAAGCTTGAAAGGATAAATCTGAATCAAGAAGACCATAAGGCAGATCCAGAAAAGGAAGAAATCCAGCAAGAATCAGAGAAAGTAATAATATAGATGAAAGAAACTCTGAAGGAACATAAAGATGTCTGATTACCAGAGATCTTCAAAGAAAAGGAGCAAGTCGAAGCAAGAATAGGGGACTTCGACATCAACTGTATTCTTGATGAAGAAACACAAGTGAACATTATGCCAAAAAGAACTTGGGAAGATATAGGGAAGCCTACCATGATTCCTTCATTGGTAGGAATAGGACTATTCGGAGGAAAACTGATGATGTTATGTGGAAAACTCGCTCAGATACCTATGGCAGTCAATAGAACTTCGACAGAAGAAGATTTTGAGATTATCAAATTCATTGAGGACAATGCCCCATTTACTATGCTACTCGGAAAACCTTGGATTGAAAGAGATCAAGAAAGAAAGAAGGAAGAAGAAAAGGTTTTAGAAAAACAGAGACAAGAGTTAAAAGATTTCATGACTAAAAGGATCACACATTTGATAGAAGAACAGGAGAACCGCTCAAAGCCATATGACACTAGAAGCCCAGATGTCGAAGCCAAAGCTACAAAAAAGGCTGAAATTTCTACCCCAGACAAAGAGGAAGTGATATACCTAAACCCTAGGAGAGAATCTCACCGACACGAAGTGACTATGCCCAAGGAAAATAAGAATCAAAATGGGAAGAGAATCACCGAGATGAATCTCACTGGAAAGAAGGCTAGAAAGATAAATAAGAAAAAGGCTAAGATTGAAAAATTACAGAAGATCCCAGAAGGTACCTCGCAGCAAGACACTTTGCAGAATTGGAGCTTCGTCGGGATATCAAAACAACGACATATGCCACTTCGTTGAGGCGAAGTAATATATCCGATAGAAGCCAATATAATCATTTGACTGCCGCTTCGAACGGGTCAGAAAGAATTTATGGCTCACCACTAGACTGTTAGACCGATCCATAATGAACATAACATAAGTTAATGCAGCCTCATACCCGTTGCAAGTAGACCGTTGCTAAGTTTCCCTACTTAGTCCATCATGCCACGCATCAAGAATACTTTTTTCTAAGTGAGAATTTGAGCCCGAAGCCTGAGATTACTTCACTCTGTGATCATTGCCTTGTTCTTATACCGTTCATTGTAGTCTCTAAATTCATTTCACACCCAAGCTAGTTGACCTGAGCTTGTTTGTCGGACAAGATTAGCGTTGTTGAGAAAGTAGTTGAAGAAGTTTTGATTGACTTAATGACTGAGAGATTCATGTTGGAGTGAGGATTATCTATAGGAGTCCAAGCATCATCAACAAGAGGACTCCAGGCCTCCCCTTCCACTGCTCGCACCGGTCCATCCTGACCGACCGATGAGAAACATACCAAGCACATGGATGACATCGCAAATGCCAAGCTTATCCCACACATTCTACATCCTTACTTACCACCTTTAAGCGGTGCCATCAACCATGAAAGTGTACATTGAGACTTCGAGTACACTTTGATCACTACGTACCTTCTGAAATGGGTGCGCGCAGTTCGTGCTGACCAGGATAAACTTGCAACACTAAAATTTAGTGATTTTAACCTTGGAGATCGTAAAGTTTACAGCATGTTAGCCCCGCATAAGTACTTAACCATGACCAAAGGAAAGAATTCTAAGATTTTCCCACAGTCATGGACCCAAAACCTCATGCAGTCCACACTGCTTAATGTAATAAATATCTTGCACTTTGACAGACACCAGGAAGTCAATGTGATGCAAGAGCATCGCCAGCACATCAAGCGAGCCAGGGCGGAGCGGAGGATAGCTGGACAAGCCAACACAAATTTTGAAAATGCTTTGGGATTGTTGCGCAAATCTTAAACGAGAGATTTATGAAGAAGCACCTTTATGTATTGTAATGGACCTTAAGCCTTTAAGCTCTCGTCCTTTAGGTAGATAGTCGGCATTTAATAGATTTAATGCAGTTAGATAGGAATTTAATTCTAGATTTGATAGCCTAGAATCAAGAGGGAAAATGGATATAAACACCCTCATTGTATCATTGTAACATTATCAATTCAGGAGCATTCAGAAGAAGCAGAAGAGCAAGCAGAGAATAGTGTATGAAGAACACCCATGTACAGACATTTGAATTAATTATGTGAATCAGAGCACACGGAAGAGTCCATTTCAGATTGTGTATGGAGTGCAGCTAAGAGGAGTTTCTGAACTGAGGGATTCAGAACAGACTGCAACTAGCAGTGCTAGTGCAGAGGAATTTGCTGAAGCAATGAAAGAACTTCACAGCCAGGTGAAGCAGTGACTGCAAGAATCAAACCAGGAGTATAAGCGCAGAGCAGATCAGCATCGGAGACAAATTCAGTTTGAAGTTGGTGATTTAGTTCTGGCACATTTGAGAAAATAAAGGTTCCCAAGGGGAACATACAATAAGATGAAGATGAAGAAAATCGAGCCATGCAAGGTCTTGAGAAGATTTGGAGAAAATGCTTATGAGATTGAACTGTCGAATGGCATCAGAATATCTCTGATATTCAATATCACAGATTTATATCCATACACGACTGGGGAAGCAGAAACTAGAACTGAGGAGCCAGTGATCCAGTGGATAAAACAATTGCCAGTTGCAGAGAAGTCGCTGATGGAATGCATACTGGGAAAGAGAGTAGGAAAGAAGACCATGAGAAAGGAATACTATGAGTATCTGGTCAAATGGAAGAATCACCCAGTGGAAGATGCCAGCTGGGAGAGCGAAGCAGTGATACAAAAGCATGGAAGGACCGTGCAGGAGCTCATGGATAGGATCCCATGAAAGTTTTCAAGCTGAGGAGTATGATGCAGGAGCATTGCCAGCACATCAAGCGAGCCAACGCAGAGCGGAAGACAGCTGGACAAGCCAACACAAATTTTGAAAATGCTTTCGGACTGTTGCGCAAATATTAAATGAATAATTTATGAAGAAGCACCTTTATGTATTGTAATGGACCTTGAGCCTTTAAGCTCTTGTCCTTTAGGTAGATAGTTGGCATTTAATAGATTTAATGCAGTTAGATAGGAATTTAATTCTAGATTTGATAGCCTAGAGTCCAAGAGGGAAAATGGATATAGACACCCTCATTGTATCATTGTAACATTATCAATTCAGGAGCATTCATAAGAAGCAAAAGAGCAAGCAGAGAATAGTGTATGAAGAACACCCATGTACATGCATTTGAATTAATAGAATAAAGATTTGATTCAAATTCATGGCTTGTGTTGTTTCTCTGTGTATTGATGTTATGCTCATGAATGTTTTCTTCTTGTTATACATTTTCTTTTATATGATGTGTATGTGATTTTCGGTTGAATTGAAGTCTGGAGGGAACAATGAATTAGTTTCAATTGTTTCTCTAATTTGAGCCAGAGAATTCCTACAAGGAGTGTAGTCAAATTCGTCCGCAAGGAGTGCGTTGACAGAAGGGTTCAATTAGAAATAAATTTTGTTCTCATTCACCCAGAAGGTGCAGTTAGGCCCAGTGCTATGCAAGGAGGGCGTAGGCCAAGCTAAGTCTCAGAGTTGCGATTCTGAGTAGAGTATTGGAAGACTGCTATTGCAGGAGTGCGCAGAGTCGAGTGCCTTCAACACTTAAACATTGTTGAAGATTTGCCGCAAGGAATGCGTGCAAAGTTTCTTTCTAAAGACTGAAGTCGTGGAAAAGATTAGGAGGAATAGGCATTCAAATTCACTAAGGGATAAGTGCAGGGAAGCTACCGTGGAAAGTCTGGGAGAAGCGTTGCAGGTTGGTGAGCGGGCGAACGATTCTCGTGGGGAGACACTTCTTCATTTCACAGAATCATGAAAGGAAGAGTGGACGGTCAAAATCCTTTGGGGAGGTTTCACGAAGTTCTGTGCATTGTTGAATCTCACAGAGGTGCAAGGAGGTTATAGTGTAAGCGTGGAAGAGGTCTGAAGCTCAGGAGGGGAGCAGAGCCGTCGATATGTGCCATAGGAGCCATCAGATCTACGCGTGGTATCATGTATCGAGGATTCGTGAGTCGAAGCTCCAAAATTGTGCAACAAGAACCGCAATATCGCGATACGCGATATCCCGATGAGCCCTGAACCGATCATTGTTGAGGACGCATGTCGGGATATCCAAGAAAGTCGGGGTTCGAAGAATCGGGGTTTTCAAAGGCAGAGTATTCTTGCAGCTCGGAGTCGCGAAACATGATATTCCGACGGGAGAGTTGTGTGGGCCACATCGGGCAATAGTGGAGGAAAGGTGGCATAAGTCATTGGGGTTTCACGGTGAGAAGTGTTGATCCATCGAAATCCGGATTCTTGATCCCGCGAAGTCCGATATCCCGATAGAAGCGACGGGGAGTTGAAGAGACAGTTCACGCGTGTGTCAAAGTTTCAGCATATCGCGAGTCGGGAGTCGGTAAGGTGAAGTGTTTGACATTGCGAGTTGTGAAATCGCGATAGAGAATAAATCCCGATAAGGTGAGAGAAATTCAACGTTGACTAAAGCCATCGGGTCTCAGGGATTTGAGAACCCAATGATCAATAGAGAACTTGCGAAGCCGCGAGTTCCGATCCTTCGATAAGTCAAGGAAGGGGGATTGCGTAGGAGAAGAGAATCCCTAGGTGTATATTTCTCACTAGGGAAATAGAAGAGTCTTGGAGTTCTTCGGGCCATAATTTTGGAGAAGATCCCATGGGAGCGGACATGCTTTGAGGAGTGCGGCTGCGCCACAAAGAATGCATCAAGTTGTTGTTTTCCTGCTACCACGGAGGATACTTATGGTTGGACCACTGCATCACTGTGGATCTGAACTTGATCAATTGGATCAAAGGACTTAGTATTCAAGGTCTTGACCCATAGGAGTTTTACCCTGGAAAGACCTCAGACCGAGCACTAGCGCAGAGGATAAAATAAACTTATGGCGATGTTGAGAAAGGCATGTGAGTCTACAAGGTAGCCTCTATCTAGAGTGGCGTAGTGCACCTTGTCTGTCATTTGATCATGGGAAAGATAGTTTGCAAGAACAAACCAACACAAGTAACTGGATTCATAGTTGACCTCGTAGGGAAGTGCGCTGAGGGACTACAGATGAACTGGGCGCAATACCTTTTGAACCAGCTAGAGATTGATTGTAGAGAAGCACAAGACCAAGGGTATGAGTTCCACTTTAGTTGGTTGCTCATACTAATCACTTTCATTGCTTGGGGGCTACCAGAAGGTGCCACTTTTTCAGAGATTGAACCCTTTGAACCATTGGTTGTGAAGTTTTGTACGCTATGGTACTCCAATGACATGAACAAGTAGTGGCATTCCAATGCCGTCTTCCATGCCTTTTACAACCAATTGAAGAATGCAATCTAGTCTACACCATGCCTGACCCCAAACACACTTCACATGTTTAGACCTTTGATAAAATTCAGTGCGGACCACCACTTCACCTATATCACAATGCGTGCTGATGAGCATAAACAACATCTCCAGTCATACTACAAGTTGAGAGAAGAAGACTTGGAGCAGATTACCAAGGAATGGTCGGCAAACCTCCTTTTTGCAGTGGACCTCGCAGAAATGTCCGATGTGGATAGCCTTGATGCTATGCTAGATACACTTGGACCAAGCAAGACTAAGAAGGATGATGACATTCAATATGTCCATAGCACATCCACGAATACTACTTCAATCTCACCTACGTAGGGAGGTGATGGGGAAGAACTAGGAGGCACAAAAGTTGAGAAAAACAAAGGTGAGGTTACTCTGCCTAGAGAGGAGGAGGATCCCTCTAAGAAAAGGAAGATTACCCCACCAAATCCCTCATCCCAAAAGAAAACTAAGGCCACCTAGACTACGTTTAACACTACCCTCACACCGAACGACGTCGACTTATTAATCACTACGCTGAATGATGCTTCACTAGAGATCACAGAAAAGAAAGAAGCGATGAAGGAGGAGGTATTCAAATGAATCAAGGGTGAACTTCAAGAAGTGCAGCAGGAACTCCAGTCCAGCCGAGTAGTTTCTACTGCACCCTTGACAATTGGAACAACAGGAACATGAGATGAGCCCATCCAATTACACCAGATCATCGATAAAGTTGAAGCTCTCTTTTGACGAGCTCAAGAAGACATAGCACAAACCACCTAGGCTTTGACACAAGTACAGAGCGCACTTGTAGAATAATAGAGTTAGGAAAAACAGAAAAATATTTCCCTACAAGCGAAGTGGGATGAGGAAAAAGCACAGTTACAGCAGAGCAACTTGAAGTACAGGAAAGGGTTCACAAAGCACTTCGCTCTGTGATGGTCATAGAAGTGAAGATTGGAGAACGTGTCCCACAATAGGTGGCACAACTTGAAGAAGTAATCCAACAACTTCAGCAGTGCATCACAGATATGGAAATTTGTACCGTGCCTGAGACTCCTCAAGAAACAAGAGATCTAAGGGAGGCAACTGCCCACAACACAGTTGGTCGATTAAAAACCTTTACCTTGGAATGCAAGCAGCTGAACATTAGAAGCGCCCAGACTTATGAGAACCTCACAGAGAATCCAGAGTTGTAGGCATTGGAGGCACAACTCCAAGAAGCAAAGAAGCACGCAGATACGCTACAGGTGCAGATGAAGGCCTTGAACCCAGTCGAAAGAATGAAGAGATTTACAAAACAATGCACCACCCAACAATAGGTACACATGCTACAAAGTAAAGTGATGGAAGTTTCCCAACGACTTCAACCAATCTAAGAAAAGGCATGCCAACTGTTCACTGAAGTTGAAAGATAGGGAACTGAGCTTGAACAGGTTGTCATCATCATGGAACAATGCCTAGAAGGGCCAGTAAACAATGCAATGATCCATGAGTTCATTGAGAAAGAGGTTGTCGCACTGCAGTAGGTCGAAGCAAATCGATGCAAGCTCGAGGAATTTGAGGCATAATTGATCAGAACAGAGTGACTCGGGACGAGTCATAGGTGAGTGTTGGGGGCTTGTTGGCCCTTGACCAAGTTTTAAGGAACACTTGGTCATATTTGACCATTTTGGGACTTCGACAATTTGTCAAAGATGGAGCACCAGGTGAAGCAGAGATAACGGGATCTCAATCCACTTTTGGGCCCCTTTTAGGGTTTTTGGGTTAATGTAATGGGAAAGGGATGTCGGCCCATAGGTTTACCCATGTTTAGGCCCACTTTTGTAATGTATAAATAGAAGGATAGGCAATGTAAGAAGTAGTAGATGTGATTTCTTAGTGCACATGGTAGTGCATCTATGTGATGTTGAATAAGTTCTTTGTGTGAACTGTGTAAGGCTTGTGAGGCTAAGTGCAAGTTACTGAGAGGTTTCTATAGAAAGCTAAGTGTTGTAATGAAAGGAAGAAGGATCTAGCAAGCTATACAAATCTTTTGTCCTATGTGAAGAAGGTTTTTGGAGGCTTTATGCTTGTAACAGATTGAAGATGATAATAAATAAAAATATCTTATGGATGTATCCCCAAGGTGGGGGTGAACCACGTAAATCTGTGTTTTATGCTCTGTGCTTTGATTTAATGTGCTTATATTTACTTATGCTATATGCTTTGATATATGCACTTATGCTCTGTGCTTCTTAGATATATATGATTGTTAGATTTGATGTGTATGAGGATGCTTAAGTGCTGATCTACTGGATCTGATTTGGGTTACTATGGTTAAGTGTTGAAATACTGTAGATCTAAGTGTACACCGCGATTCTATGTGTTGTTTGTGAAGTATAATAAGGGTTGAATATTGATGAATGATTGATGCTAAGTGATCTATAAATGATATAATCATAGATTTGTGTCCTAGCTAAGGTTGCAGACACACGAGTCTTGCAACCACCCCTGCCTCTACCTCGGGTGAGACTTCATCTGCTTTGCAGGTGTTGCTGAAAGGGACGGTAGTTAGGGCTTTGTTGGTGTGCTCTTGAGCATTGAAACTTGGGTCTGCCCCTGTTCCAACAAGGATATATGTGGAGGTTGATTTAGACATTCATGAAAGTTTAATATGTACTAAAGTCGATCTAGACTCAGACGACAAAAATAAAATCTATGCAAGTTTCCTTCAAAGAACCACCTGTACCATCCACTGCGCATACTATCTGGGAACTTTCTCGCATGTTGGATAATTGGGAACGTTCTTCAAAAAACCCATGTCGTAGAATTATAAAATTCATTTCCATCACTCTATAATATTCATACAAAAATAGATGTCTAAATTGGTGTATGAAAATCAATTAATTAAAGTTACCATTTGTGCTAATTAAATGAAGGGGTGCAATGTTTCATTCTAAGATAAGAAAAAATTCTCACGAGCTCCATAGTGAAACTGGGATTTGGTCAATTCATAAAATTCCATGGGATGAAAGAGCGTGTTACCTTTGTGATATTAATAAGGTTGAAGATGAAAATAACTTTCTCTTAGATTGTCTAGCCTATAACCAAATTAGATCTCATTTTCAAAATATTTGTCACACTACCAACCTTCCTAACCTCTTAACTCAACAAAACTATGGTGATCTTGGAAAGTTTCTCTTAATGATTTTCAAGAACAAAAATAAAATTCTAAAGAATCACAAGTAATCCCTTACCCTCTTAAGGTCCAATAGACCAAATCGGTCTTAGTGGACATTAATCATCATCATCATCATCATATCTATATCTATATCTATATATATATATATAACTAGGGCGTGGTGGCTAGGGAGATGCCCAACATCGCCCTCACCCTTTTCATATATATAACTATATATGTATAGTTATTGCCCCATCCCC
>ML827848.1:94883-112014 GCA_009831015.1 Picea engelmannii
TGGGTTAAGTGACCTAAAAGAAGAAATCATTATTTAAATGATAAAGTAAGGTGACAAAGTCAAGGTGGATTATTTAAATAATAAAGAGAAGTGAAAAAAAAATCAATAAATGATAAAGTAAGATGAGAAAATCAAGAAGGAATTTTTAAATGATAAAGTAAGATGAGAAAATCAAGAAGGAATTTTTAAATGATAAAATATTGGAGAAATTTCTATTTATGGAAAGTGGTTAACCCTAAAATAAGGTAAATAGGTTAAGTGACCTAGAAATGGGTTAAGTGACCTAAAAATGGGTTAAGTGACCTAGAGGATGAAAGTATAAATAATATAGCAATGGTATCGTAGATCATCATTTTTGTCGATCAATGGAGATCTTCTTGTTAGAATATCTTTTGGAGTATTGATGGAGAGCTTCTAGTGAGAGATTATTGAGCATTTTGGGTGTGGAACACTTGAGAATATTGAATATATATAGGTGACTGAGGTAACCAAGGATATCTAAGATGAATTTCAGAAGGAAGTTGAAGAAAAGAGGGTTGGAATTGAAGGGAGGATAAATTATTTTGATGATGCTTTCTAAGGTATGTTATTTACAAGTCATCTCACCATTTGCGGTATAACTTATTTTATATAATGATTCAGACCATGAAATTGTTATTCCATTGATAAAACATACCCAGGTATCTATTGTAAACAATTCATCATGTGGGTCATTGTATTTTGGGAGTTACACTCTGTGGAAAATAGGGTTTGTGGCTAGTCCTGAAACTAGTAAAAAACAGGTGTTTCGGGTACAAACATCATAACTTATTCATAACAAATCAAAATTTAGTTAGACCAAATGTGTTGGTTAGGTTACAGTCTTTAGTATGTTTTGTAATATTTTTATATCAGTTCAACCAATATTTTGTGCGGGCCACGCTCTACAAGGCCGCTCTCTGGAATAAGCCAAAATTTAGCAAGGTATGTCATTTTTTCTATAACGCCTTTTCTGAGAGGTGCCAAGTAGTGCCACCTAGAGGAATTGCATAAAACACACTGAAGAAAATTGTATATCAGTTTCATATCTTTATTCATTACAGGTACAAAGTTATGATTATTTCAAGTTGGGGTTGTTGACTAATCCAAAACTAGTCATGGTTGAGACAAGCAGTTGATGAGTTGGCACATACATGAGGTGTATAGTCGATGATGTTGGTACATATTGATGAGTCATTGTTGATGAGTATTTGACACATGATTGGTATATACTTGGTACATGGTCGAAAGCACTTGTTTATGGTACAAGTTGATTACAGGTTGTTTGGCACAGGTTGGTGCATGGTTGATGCACTTGTTTATGTTGACAGATTGATATTTGTTGAGGATTGTTGCATCATCTCAATTGGTGCTGATAATGTAAGATAAGTCTTGAATATAGATTTGGTTATCTTGTAGAGTTGTACTCTATTCAGTTGTTGTTGAAAAACCCCCGGATTGAAGTCCATAATAAAAAGAAAAATTGTACATACATCTTGTGTTCTTTGTGTTCCTTGTGGAGATGATTTGTTGTTGATATGTTGCTGATATGTATTCACATCTAACTGATTATAAATGACAGCAATGAGTAATGAGAAAATGTTGAATGTTAACTAAGGAGTTTTTGTGTAAGAGGGAAGTTTTTAGAAAACGATCCCCACACTCATTCACCCCCCCCCTCTAAGTGTGGTAGGTGTGTCCAACAATTAGCCTGGTATATTCGAAACCTAAGCAAGAAAAATATCATTGAAAACCCCTAAGAGGGTTTGATCATGAGCCTAAGAGAATCAATTTGTCATAACTGTGGGTTTCTGACCAGTAAGGTATTCAGACAGAGTGTACCTTGGTACACTCTATTCTTATGTATTTTGATTGGATAAAAATGTTGTTTAGGGCCTCCAAAATGCCCCACAAGTTAATGACCTTCAAAAATATGAAAAATTCAGAAACTTTCATACAAAATTCATTGTTTTATTGTTATAACTGAGTCATTGATCTCAAATCGAGTGAATTCACAACCGTTGATCTGCTAAACCTTCCCTAGGTCCACAAATGAATTACCACCATCGTTAGACAACTTAAAATGATCTCAACTATTGATCTGAGCTCTATCGATGATTGATGATTGACACTTTCTTTTGGACGCATGCAACATTCTACCCAAACTATCGACTCAACCATCGACCATCAATTTGTTCCCTTGAAATCCAATTTGCACCACAACACCAAACTGATTGACCCAACCATCAACGACTTACATTGGAATATAAGACTCCTCCCCAACTTAGGAAATTCCCTACCATAAACCCATCAACCATCATTCATTTCTCTTGGAAATCATTTGTAACACATTGTCAAACTAACCAATGCGACCACTGGTCCATAGACCATCAGCCATCCCTATTGGAAAACGTGGAAAATTATGACAAGGAATAACACATGGATGTTGATGTGCCATGAAACATCATCCTAAAGTATCAACTTGGATGATGTGGCATGACACATGGATGTTGATGTGGCATGAAACATGAATGTTGGCATGGCATGACACATCATCACCCTCTTCCCTTCATCATTCATCGATCGTTTCTCTTGGATGACCCAAACACCTCACTGAATTGGTTGATTCTCGACCATTGGCCTATCGAACATTTCTCTTACACAATCGAAAATCTTTTTTGAAATTGGTCAACGACCGACCATTGACAATTTCTCTTTCTTGACTCCAACACTTTGTCAAATCAGTCGACACCTGAAAATTGACCCATTGACCCATCGACATTTTCCTTTGGTCAAGCCAACTCTTCTCCTATTCGGCCAACCCGACCATCGGTGATTGAAACACTTCATTGGATTTGGATGATGCCCGAACATCAGTCATTGTATGTTATATATCTATTTTGGTTGAATGAAATTCTTCACTAATTCAACCGACCTGACCGTCAGTCATATACCATTTCTATTGGAAAACTTCAACACTTATAATTTTTTGGCCAAAACTCTAATTAATCTATACCATTGATTCTCCAAGCCAAGATGATCTTGGCCATCAATCGACTCCCACTTTCCAATGACTGAAATGAATACATACCATCGATCTAATTGATTTTCCCAACTACTGAAATGAATCTTGGTCGTTGATCTATTCAGCCTTTCAAATGGATGAAACATTATGAATTTTTAAATTTATTAAAGTGAATCTTGATCGTTGATCTCAAGATCAAACATGATGTCATTCGTCGATTCACTGAACTCTTTAAAACTCTACAACGACCATTAAAACTCAGATTTTCAACCTTCTAGGTCAAATTTGACTTTGCAAATTTGCAGATTGGATCCAACAAACCTATTAAACATTCCTGAGTCCTATAAAATTTAATTTTCCTCATGAAATTGGGGGTTTCCCTATGATTTCTCTCTATTTTCCCCAAAACCATCATAGACAAGTCTACAACAATAAATTTTCCCAATTCTCAGTCATGTCGACCCATACAAGCCTAGTGTTTGAACCAGGCACACTAATATCGTAATGTAATGTCCCCCAATCCAACTGAAGAACATTAAGGTTCATAATAACTCATAAATTAAAACTTTCTACTAATAAACTGATTTCTTGTAGCTTTCAACTACAATTATAGAAAAAAATAACTACTATCTATTACCATTGAATTGATGCATCTAAAACATAATAAAATAAACATGAATGTATCTTACTAATTCAACACGCCAACATATAAATTATTCTTAAATATATAGAGTTCATGCACAACAGTTTAAATCATAAACACAACACATACATAGATAAAAAACATATCTTTTATAATCAGTTGTGCAACCATCTACTTGGGATGAACATTCCACCCAAACATAAATTGACTATTCCAAATCTCAATAGCTAGTCACCCCCGAGTTGAGGCTAGTAATCCAAAAAAGAGGGTGGTCTCTCCCTGTCCACTCCTAGCTCATAAAAACCCACAACCCACTGGTATTCTCCTACAACTATCCCAATTTTCCACTAACTCTCTTCCTCTTGACCTTCCCATCCCAAGGAATGTACCCCTTCACTGATCTTAATTTATCAGGTGTCCCATTCATTTACCAAGGTCTCTCTGGCACATGTAACCATAAATCTCTCATCTAGGAACTCAAGGGAATTTTTTTCCAGGAAAAATACCAACAACACCAACAAACACTTGCTATTACAGTGCAACATACACACGAGTTCACTCTTCAGGCCTGACAACCTAGATCTTCAATCTTTGGCTCCAAATATGCTCCAACATACTCTAGAATTCACACTCCATGGTTGCACCAGCTCCAAGCTCCATTTCTTGTTCTCTACTTGTTGTTCATGCAAAAAATTGAATGTGTAAAACTGTTGTAGTTGCCCATACAAATTTCCTCTCTTTGACTTACTTTCTTGACTCACACACTTCCCCAAACTAATTTTACTTAGCCCCCCATGTGCTCAATAAATTTGTGATGTGACCTTTCACACCCACCCTTTTACTTGTATTCAATAATTGGATTTGGAAACACTCAATAAGAAATTAGAAGGTTCATATACCAATAACAAATTTAGGAAAATTGGGTTGAAATAATATACATGGGTAATTCCCCCTTGGACCCCTCTTGACCATTCTCTTAGATCCTCCCCCCTCTTGTGGAATAATTCATCCCCCATATCTATCCATGTCCCCTTAGCATTCCACATCACATATTATTATTAAAACATAGAAATACAATTTAGATATTACATTTCTTTGGTCATAGCCACACATTATATCTACATTAAGCATTAATTAAATGTGGATTATAGTGGATATGTTACATGAAATCTTCTTCCACCACCCCTCTATTTGGTCCAGTATGTGGGTATGCAAAGTCAGGGGTTTGCAAGGTCTACCCAGCTAGGGACTACAATGTTACTATACAACTTGAAAGTAATGTATGGTATGTCAAACATGTGTTTCTAGACACTTTTGAGGTAACTAACCATTAATTCCCCTAAATGTTTAAGGAATATTATCACACAATGAAGGAAGAAAATGGTTGATATTATTCATGCTTAATGACAATGTAAATTTCTATAACCCACTAATTGCAGGTTACTCAAAGATAAGGTACATCCAAGTGATAAGCTCTTCCTCGATATTTGCACAAAAGAAAATAAAATGCTAAAAATGTTGGGTGTTGAGTACATATCATACCATGCATGTATGAATGACTATATTCTATACATAAATGAATATGTGGACAAAGACACATGTCCATAATGCGGGCATGATAGGTACCATAAATAAAAAAAACAATAGTAAGGCACATGGTCCTCCTCATAAGATATTGTGGCACATGCCTATGATTCCAAGGATTCAAAGGATCTTTTGTTGCAAATGATTAGCCATGTTTAAGAGGTGGCATGCCTCACATAGAAGTGAGCCAAGAGTTATGTGAACCCAAACAGATTCAATAACCATGAAGCATATAGAGGATACATGGCTCGATAAATTCAAGGATTAAGTACAAAGCCTCTGATTGAGCATAGCTATGGATGGAGTTAACCTGTATTCCCTCTAAAACACCAACTCTTCTATTTGGTCAGTGCTAGTGATCAATAAAAATACCCCCCATGGTTTTCCATGGAGAATGAACATCTTATGATGGCTCTTATTGACTTGGGTAGAAGACAAGTGAAGATAATGGATATCTACCTCCAACCATTGATCAATGAATTTAATAAATTATGAGAAGGGATACATGTATATGATGTATCAAGACCCATCCCAATGGAGAAATATTTTATGTTGTATGGCATATGTGCGAAAACCATGAATTATTATCTAGGACTAGGAGTTTTCTCTAGTAAGCATGTTCATTGATTTTTTTTATATCTGTAATTTTATTTGGCATACTTCATTCGGTGAAACTTTATTTTTGATAGTAGCATGATATGTATACGATAACATTGCATGTTTTATAACAAAAGGGTATCATGGATGTAAATGTTATGGACCTTCTATAAAGGTTAGGTGGTCCAACCACTTACAAAAGTCGGTGTATGACTATTCAAGGGTATTCCACCTAGAAGACCACCCTTATAGAAGAGTTACATCTTCTTTCAATGGTAAACCGGAGAGAACCCAAAGACCTAAAATAATGGTACTGATATATTAAAATAAGGAATATGACATAGAGAAGGAGAAGGAAATGGAAAAATTGTTTGATTCAAATGGGGAACCTATGTTTGGTGATCCTTAATTTTTTGACACCTATTTTGAGAAAATTCCCATTGGGATGAAAAGGAAATCTGCATTTTATGAGCTTCCATATTGGGAGCATCTTAAGATTGGCCACTTACTAGATCCTATGCATATATTCAAAAATGTTTCATCTTCTTTATGGAGGCACATATCATGGAATAAAAATGACACATTGGCTCTCAGGAGAGATCTTATTGGTTCGAATACTAAAAAGACACATTGGTCAAGAAATGAAACTAGAGGAGAGGATGGTCCCTCGTGGTATTTTAAAGAAGGTGATGTCCCATGGATTTTGAAGAAATATGATTTTTCTATGGATAATGATGTTATATTAGGTGTGAAGGCACCTTCTTTATATGGGTTGACTCTATGAAATTGCTTTACTGTAGAGGGGAAGTTGTTTAGGTTGAAATCACATGACCATCCAAGTGTTCTAAAGGTATGTAGGTTGAATAGATTATTCTTCTACTATAGTGACGTTGGTAAAAAAATGTTATGCACTCACCATTTTATGGAAATTAACGATGTGTGTGTTTATTTTGTAGTGTCATTATCCTTTGCTTGTGCATGGTTGTGTGAACCATGACTTCCCCTAAGAACTGTGAAATTCCATATCAAAAATATTTTCATTTGTGTGTTGGATCACATCAAGGGAGACTTGTATGGATATCATTCCACGGTGGCATTGAGATATCTCTGAGATTGTTTTTATGTTTGAGAAGGAATTTCCTAGGACTTTTATGGACTTGCAAGTCCATATTCTAATTCACCTACCTGATGAGGTTGAATTAGCTAGGGTGCTCTCATGTTGTTGGATGTTCTTCTCAGAGAGGTACATGAAAAATTGAAGGGTTTTGTTCGATAAAGGGAAAAACTAGAGGGATCTATGGCAAAGGGGTACATAGTATACAAGTCATTCTATTATGCTAGTGAGTACTTCAAGAAAATTGACGATGCAACAATGGCAATCATTTGGGACGACCATCAAGATGATGACAAAAGTGAAGGGGAGATACTCCAACTAAATGGAAAAAAGGTGCTTGATAAAGAGTAAGTCATTTATATTTTGTCACTTTGCTATAGAAAAATTGTTTACATTGAATTTGATAATATATACTTCATTCCATGCTATTTATTTTGAATTCAATTATACATCAATGAATTTAGAAATTTTGATGGTGTCAATAAATTTGTTCTTTAAGTTGATAATATATATTTGATCTCATGCTATTCGTTTTAAATTTTTGTATACATCAGCAAATTTAGAAATGGATGCCATCAATAAATTCATTCTTTACAACATGGAGGAAACAAGACCATGGGTCATGTTGTATGAAGAGAAAAGAAGGAGATGGAACAATGACAAGAAATCATTCATACAATTGAATGGTAGAATCATGTCTTATCTTGATCATTTAAAATAAAATATGCCAAAATATTTCCCAACGGTTGGGTGGATGACAAGATTTAACAGACATATGCAGTGTCTGGTCATAACCCACATGGAGAAGATCTAGATGCATTGAACATAGGCATAAGGTTCAAAAACTCTGTAATAACTACTATGACTACCACACTCTATTTATAATATTTCACATTTGAATTATAACATGTATTCCATTTTTATTAATTATTCAATTATTAGACATGTGACATCGTCTTTTGTTTTCATTTTTACAGGTGCATTTTTTCCCATCTATGTGGGCATATGGACATCATTTTCTCACTGAGTATGTTGATGATGGACACATCACAAAATTTTGTGGAGTGGAGGTCAAGTTTGACCAATCTAGTCGTGCTAGCCATCGTGATGGAAACCCAATAGAGGGGAAGTTAGGTTACATTGGAAAGATACAAGAAATCATGAAAGTGGGCTTCTCATAGTTTCAATGTGTTATTTTTTGCTGCAAGTGGTGGGATACCTTCGACCGGAGAAATGTAAAGAAATATTGTGATAATGGATTAATATGTATTAACTCTAAAACAATGTGGGTTGAATGTAAGGAGCCTTATGTTTTCCCAAAACATTGCAACCAAGTGTTTTTTTACCCAGATATATTGGATGGGGATTGGTGGTTCGTACTGAGAAATGATCCAATAAATAAACATCTATTTGAGAACAACAATGTTACAATGCCAAGCGAGGAAGATAATCAGGGTGATGGAAATGAAGACTAATTTGTAAATGATTTGTTTGGACGTTGATATTGTGGATATGTCATTTTATTATCAATTTCTATAATGGACAATTATGTTTTTTTCTTCATTTTATAATTATGTTGGATATGAAAAGTTAACAACCATTTACAACCACCATATTGAAAATACATTAAATAGACGTACAAACATAAGATGTGGTTTTGATATATTTTTATTGTCGTATTTATTGTTTATTATAGAAAATTTATGTTGTATTGTATTAAAATATGTTTATGCTAACCTTTGAATTACTAAGCATTAATTCATATATCACAAGGATGGTGGAAAACAATAGTAAATATTTATTTTAAATTATATTTTATTTAACAAAAAATAAGATATTAAAAAATATTCAAACCTCAAATTTTTTCTTCTTTGAGAAAATTAAAATTCAAATAAATATATACTTACTTTGATGTAACTTCTAAGGACAATTCCAACAAAATAAATTGTGCAACATTTACAATACTTGTGGTGTTGGTATTACCAACTTTGATGGCATTCCCCGCCTTAAGTAGTGCAACTATCATGGAATTCACTTATTCCACTTTGTCCTTTAGTTTTATAATCATATAAACTTATATTAATCAATCTTTTTGAATTCTCCTTGAAATAAGTGTAATATAGGAACGACATGGAAATTCTAAAAGAGTCTTTTTCTAGAGCCTAGTCAGATAAGGAAAATTTTAATGATCCATACTTATCTAAAGTATAAAAGCCTTTGTCAATTTTACTAATTCTTAAAATACTAATTATAAAATGTAGGGTGATATTATTTTTTAAATAGAAGATTCATAAAGTCAGTATTGAAGTAAAGAATTTTGAAACCATTTCATCGAAAGTGTACAAATCAGAATGTATTATTACCCTCTATATTTGTTAATTTAAATTTAATTGAATAAATTTCATATATTATAATAGTTGGATAATATAAATTAATAAAATATTTGGAAAAAATAAATATTAATAAAATATAATAATTGTGATTTTAGTAAAAAATTAAATTATAACTTTGTCTTGTAATCTTTGAATAATAAAAGTCAAAAAAATATATTATTATTATGTCATCATCAATAATACTAGTAAATAATTATGTTATAATATTATTATTATTATATATGAAAAATACATAAATATTGAAATCACAATCATTTCATTCATCATATTTAAGTATTTTTGTTTCTAAACATGTTTAATCAACATATTGTATCTTGTTGGACAACAAAAAATTCACCTTCAACAACATTTAAACATTATATGACATTAATGGTTATAACTTTTTGCAATCACAATCCAATTTAAATTCTTTCATAAAATTAAAGTTAAACATTATATGGAAACTGCAAATTTAAATGAGTGATACATATCAAATTTCACTTAAAAATAGAGAAATCATTAGCAATGTTCATCATTAGCATACTCACAATAGATTTTGTCAATCAAACAATAACACCAACCACAACATTATATGAAAAACATAATCTACATGAGCGATATACATGTAAAACATACATCTCAACAAAATATGCAATAAACATGTTATATATAGATCTCGAGTGAAATATAAAACAATCAATATAAATGTCATTCACTAACACTACTAACTAGGTCCACCACCAGAGATAGGTGCATCAGTGTCTTTGCTACCAAAGGTAGCGCCTCTATGAAGAACAACTATATTATAAATAAATGTCGGCAAAAGTGCACTATCAAGTGTCTCTATATCAATATCATCAAGATGTCAAACAATGTCTAATGTGAAAATAGTGTCCAAAGCATCAAAAGCTTGTGACACATGTGGAGGAAGAGGACGAGGGGGATCGGTAGATGATGACACATGTGGAATAAGAGAAATATAATGATCATTGATGGTGACACAAGTGTAGGAGGAGGGGAAGGATCAATAGAATATGGTAACACATGTGGAGGAGAAGAGGGAAGAGGAGGAGGAGGAGGATTAGACATGGATGTAAGTTCATACACATGTGGAGGGGAAGCAACAACATGAGGAGGAGGAGGAGGAGGAGGATCATACATGGATGTAGGTTTAGAGACATGTGGAGGGATAGCAACATGATTGGTAAATGGTGCAACTGACTCATCTAGAGGAGAATCGGGAAGAGGAGAAGGACCATGTGATGGAGTAGAGGATGTGGATGGCTCTGCTGATGAGCTAGATGTAGTGGGATCATGAGAATCACCCCTCAACGTCTCAATGAGGTTGATGACACCAAAAATATGATGCATCAACATCATCATGTCACGAGGAAAATTCCTTCATATAGTAGAGATATCCTCTACCCATAATATGTATTTAATGGGTGTGGGTCACACTATGTAACTAGTCATGAAATGACATAGCTCATCCATCACCTCTAGTCAGACTCTCATATATGGCCTACGTGACATGTGGGGTATCTATACTATTAGAGGTTGGTCCTCTACCTCCTGCATCACCTCACCATCTGTTGGGGAGACGCATCCCCAACATATGTGCCAATATTTGCAAAACAATAGATAATACTAATAAGATAATTGAAACAAAATGTTATAATAAATTACATGTGCATTAAATAAGACATAAAAATATGCAAATAGATTGATAAAAAAATAGCAATAATATTATCGTTATCATCTACTGGCTCCTCTATTGTAAATCATATGTTTGGACACACTCTCCAATCCATCCCCACAAATGGGTACTCTACAATATCGAGGATGGGATTGTCCTCGCTAGACAATAAACTAAATACCACCCTACCCACTAGAGTAATTGGAAACTTGTAATATACCCTCTTGGGAATCAACTACCCCCACATGTGCATACATGTATCAAACATAGACCTAATAGGAAATCAATGTACTTATAGACAAGTGACATGAACCCTCTCAAAAAATAGTGTATACAACTCTAATGAAAATGGGAATAATCTTGTCCCAGAAAAAACAATGTGATAGTGATATAATGCACGACAAAAATGTCTCAAAACAACATCCTCCCACTTAATCAATCAAGGCCTCTACAATAAAATATCTACATAATACAACATAGATAAACTAATGTGCCACCCATCATAGCTATATTGTGACAGTGCCAAGAGCATAATACATAGACACCTAATGTCTTGTCTCTAAAATGAATTTATCCACCGCTGACCACCATGAACCTAAAACTCCAAAGTATAATGAACATGTAGATTGGCATATCTCTACACATATTCAAATTAGGTCTCTCCTGCAACACCAAGTGGTAGCATAGAAAAATGGGGTAAAAAATCCCCCTTCATAGATAACCCAGTGATGAAATAGACATCCTCCTCCATGGGATGATACCACAGATCGAGACCGACCTTGAACCCCTGTCTTGCATGATCCCAATGATGAATCAACTACTCTAACAATGAAGAGTTCCCCCTAAGGGATGTACCCTCCTGATAAAACTTCAAGAGGCCAATATCCATCAAAACATCCTCTATCGGTTGTGAAAGAGGGAAAGGGAACAACTCCCTCTCCTTGGCCTCCCACTCATGCATAAATGTTTTTAAGAACATATATATAGATAAAATAAATTGATAAAATATACAGATGTCTCGACCTGTTTCCACTCCTCCTCCTCCTCCTCTCATCATCGTCATCTCTAATTCACACACAAATATTTTTAAGAACATATATATAGATAAAATAAATTGAAATTATAAAACAAATACATATATAAATGACGTGTATTTAAACAATCCAAAATTAATTTTTTTTTTGCAAAAAATTCTCAAAAAACAATCAATGCACTACAAACAAAACATACACCTTGAGGTTGTTGTGCTATCTCAAAACAACAACATCAACCAATGGTGTGTCCCATAGGACGCTCCACACCAGCTCAGTTCTTTTAACCATGTCAGTTCAATTCTTTTAACATCATTGGTTCATTTCATTAACAAAGACGCACCACAACACTAAAATTTATGGTGCGCAAATTTATGGTTCCCTTTGTTAAACCAAAAGAACATGTGTGTCGTGTTTACTAGAGCACTGACATGTTGTCTACTTGTGTGTTGTATTACTAACGCACTGTTAATGGGGCCTTAGAGAATACAAATCAAGTTGTTTATTTTTCAAAGAATGTCGCGATATGTATGTTTAACATTTATGTATCGATGTGCCATGACTATTGATGCACCACCATGGATTACAACGGTGCGCATACTAAGTCACACCACTATAATTAGTTATTACAAATTCTCCTCGGTGTCGTTGTATTTACAAAATCGGTGTGTTTGTTGTATTTATGGGAACTACTAATCTAAACTTCATTGTCACAAATGAAGCGATATGATGTGTTACTATTAACACACCAACACCACCATGATAGTGGAGTGCTATGTTGCATTGTAAAGGATAGAGCACTAGGAATGAGGCATCCAATGAGATGCCTCACTATGAAAAGTTGAGAAATATATGTCTCAGTGCATTTATGTATATAGTACTAGTGCATTGGCTTAAAATGGTTGCACCGCTATGTTAAATTTTATAAATAGTTATTTTAGTGGTGTCGTTAGTTAAGTGAAGAGTACCAATGTGGTTATAAGTCAATTGTGTGTCAGGTGCGAGGCGTTATGAAGGATGGACCATTTTGTTTCTATAATTTATCACAATACTCTTTCTTGAACGACATTGGAGCATACATATATATGATATGCACCAGTGGTGGTCCTCACTATAAATTTAACAGAGTATTCTCCGTGTCGGGGAAAATCAAAGCGTTTAGGCACACTGCACGAAATTGGAAAACAAATTGAAAAAAATGGCAAATTTCAAACTAAATTCAAATTTTGATTGGATGAAAATGAAAATAGGAAGGTAATAAACAATTTACCTAGCCTATTATGTCCCAAGGAGGCATGGTTTCACTATTGAGAAGACATTAAAATTTGAGGTAATTTTCAAATTTTAGAAATGTGTGGATCCTCCCAATGGAGTTGTCTAAATCGGTGTAGAGCACTATAAATAGAGCATCTTAAGAAGGAGGATGAGCACCAGTGCTCGCTTGAGAGTTTGGAAGCACATGATGCACTATAAAAATGAAAATCAATTTGGTAATTATTTTTTTATCTACCCTATGGTGGTGTTCCTAATGAAAGTGAGGTGCACCAATGTGTAATGTTCAGCGACATAGATGCAATTTATTCTATGCATGTATTTTTTATTATAAAGTATAGCAGTGCTCTTGAACATTGATGCTCTGGTGCTTTATGTTTCGTGTATGTCTCGGTGCGATTGGATAAACTAGGTGCACCACTACATTAAATTTTATATATTGTTGAGCTAGCGGTGTGGTTAATGAAGTGAAATGTACTGGTACGGGTCGAATCCAATTGTGCATTGGTTGTGAGGCGTTCTAAAGGATGCATCGCTTTGCTTTATAATTTATCACAGTGTTCTTTCCTGAATGGTACCAGTGTATACATATATATGATATGCACTAGTGGTAGTTCTCACTGTGAATTTAACATAGCATGTACCACTTTGTGGTGAGTCGAAGCATTCAGGCACACTACACAAAATTGGAAAAAAATGGTGAATTTGAAGCTAAATTAAAATCTTGATTGGATGAAATGAAAATAGGAACGTAATAAATAATTTACCTTGCCTCTTATGTCCTGGGGAGGCATGGTTGCACAGTTGAGAGGAAATGAGAATTCATGGAAATTTCCAAAATTTGGAAATGTGTGGAATCTATCAATGGAGCTATCCAAGTGGAAACAGGGCGTATTAGGAAGGAAGGTGAGCATTGGTGCTTGCTTGAGAGTTTGGAAGCATGGGATGCATCGTAATAATGAAAAGCGGTTTGGTAATTGTTTTTCTTTACCCTACCACAGTGTGCCTGACGATAGTAAGGTGCACTGGTGCATAATGTTCAACGACACCAGTGTGATTTATTTGGTGCCTATATTTTTTATCATAAAGTATGAAAGTGATTTTGAATATTATCTCACTATTTCTTTATTTTTCATGTACACACCATGCGTATATAGCTTAAAGGAACACCGAAAAAAACCTATGGTTGCCTGCCTCCGGTAACAACCTCTATTGTAAACAACTAAGGGATAATGTTTTTGGTAAGGTTCCATAAAACCCTCTGAAAGAAGGTGTTCTCTTTGTAGTGATGATAGGCCAAAGTCTTTCTCGCAGCAGATATGCCAATGACCTTTCTCATATATGCCATTGATCTTGAATTAGGTTTAGGGTTTCTCTTTATGGTTAATGAGTGGATGAGTGTGAATTTTTGTATTTGAAACAAAGTTATCGACTTAAAGAGAACCGTGACCTCAAAACGAGAACTCTAGCCCTTAAAACCCATATTTTTGCATAAAAAGAATGAAAAAAAAAAACTAAATAAAAAACGATGCTATCGGTACCACCATTTTTTCTAATCGAGTCAAAATTACAACTTTTTTCAATCATGGCCTTAAAAAATCAAAAAATTGCTTAGAAAAAACTTAAAATCAACAACTAAATAAAAAAGTGACGTGACCTAAAGAAAAATATTTTTTTTCTAAATTTTAAAATTATAGCTAATTACGACCTAATTGAAATTGTGGCCTTGACAACAAATCCCTATGCAAATAAAAAAACCAAAATTGGATGTTAAATGGTCACTTGAAAATTTATTTACTAACTTCTTTTTTTTAATTTACATTAAAAAATAAATAGAGAGTAGAAAATCTTCACAATTTTTTTTTTAATGAAGAAAAAAACACATCTAAAAAAATTTATTCAAACCCCAAATTAAAAAATTAAAAAAAAAAAAAAATTCAAAACCCAAATTTAAATAAATAAATTAAAAAGTAAAAAGTAAAAAGTAAAAAGAAATGAAAAAAAAATTAAGTTTGCCCCACAAAACAATGAAAAAAAATATTAAAATTTCCCCCAAAAACAACAATTTAAAAAATATCTTCTTTTTTGGAAAAATGAATAACAAAAAATATCTTGAAATGTAAAAAAGATTAAAAGCAATTAGAAAATAAAAAACATAAAAAAAAGAAAATAAAATTCAAAAAATTATTTTTAAAAATAAATCTAAAATAAAAACAAAAATACAAAAACTCCCTAAGCTAAAGCTTTGTATTAAAAAAAATCAAAATTACAAAATTTCATTACAAATAAAAAAAAATATGTATCCATATAATAGATGTTTTTTTTTCCTTGAAAAAAAACGTAATTCTATTCATTCGAAGAGAACCAAATTACATTTTGTAGGTTCCTTAAGAACAACCCAATCAAGGGTAAAGAGTTCAAAGAATAAAAACCTAAAGAGCTCCAAAAGCAGGCTAGGAAGAAAAACCCCAAAGAGGCTGGAAAAAGATCGGATTCAAGTAACCCCACCACGATAAAAAACACTGGAAACAAAATCCCAACAAAAAAAACTCGACGGTCGGATGGACCAGGTTAGAGTGGTATGAAGTTATCACATCAACAGAACCAGATAGCAACAACACCATTGAAAACCCGATCAACAATAACACCAACAAAACAGAAGACCAGAAGCTGGACACCCTCAATAGGACCTCAAAGTGCCTGGACCCAAACATTGCACATCCAAGAAAAAAAAACGTCAAAGATCTGGCCAAAACTGCTCAGCTGATATAAGGAAGAGAGAGTCATCAACAACCACCAAATTGAACCAGATCTGAGCATACATAACACCCTGAACAATCCAACAAAACTGAAGAGAGGAACCACAGATCCAGGAGTGAACTAGAGCAAAAGAACCAAGCAACGAACCCAGATTTGTGCACACATTATCCGAACCACCACGCACCCCCAATCATGAAAGTGATCCCAACCATAGACACCACACAATTTGAAAAAAAGAGAAATGGAGGAGCTTCGCAACCACCTATAGCCACTGAGAAATCAATGACATAAACCCCCATGTACGCTACAGTAAACAAAGGGCACGCAAAACCTTGCAGTGGAAAATAGAGGCCAACACACCCGCAACCCACCAAAATAAAAAAGAAAAAAAACTAAAAAATACCACTACAGGTCAACGCAAAGAAACTACAGATCGGGTAGCAGCTAGAAAAACCCTAGTTGCAACCCTTTCGCCCCATCCATATAATATATGTTATATGTGTGTGTGTGAGTGAAAAGGGTGGGGGTGACGTCAGGCATCGCCTTAGCCCTCCCCGTGGGCCAGGCCCAGGTCTCGTCACGAAACACACACACACACACACATACACATGTGAAAAGGGAGGGGGCAATGTCAGGCATTTCCTCATCCCTCCCTGCGAGTCAGGCCTAGGTCTCATGGCGGCCATGAGACTTGGTCCTGGCACACAGGAGGGGGGATGGGGGAACTAGGGTGATGCTCAAAATCACCCCTATGGTCCTCTAGCCAAAAAACATTCGTGTGTCGGCTATCTATCGACCGGAGGGCCATAAGGGAAATGACCAACATAGCCCCATCCCCTCTGCAGACCAAGCCCAAGTCTTGTGCCAACCATGGGACCTGGTCCTGGCCCACGAAGGGGGGCGTGGTGGCTAAGGCGATGCCCAACATCGCCCTTACCCTTTTCATATATATAACTATATATGTATAGTTATTGCCCCATCTCCTCTGCGGGCTAGGCCCAGGGCCCGTGGCGACCACG
>ML827849.1:0-20637 GCA_009831015.1 Picea engelmannii
CTAAACCTTCCAAACGAGCTCTTCCGAAAACACTTCCCACATATCCAACGACTGGGAGAGGATCTAGCTGATCTAATGATTCTTGTTTTCTCTAGGATTCTACCATTAGGATCCTCCCTTTAGAATCAATCTCATGCTTGATTCCAACATTCTTTCAAAACCTTCTTCCCGAAGGCCTGTCAAAAACCTCCTTTTCAGGCCTCTGTGATTGAATCTCAATCGTGGATTCGCCAGGTCAAATTTATTTGGGTCGTCGATCCACAAAACTTCACAGTGGCCATGAAAAAAATATGAATTCAGCTTCCAAATCCAAATTTGACTATGTAAATTACATATCGATGAAATTAATTTCTTCTTTGACTGCTCTGAAGCCAAAGTAAATATAAAGCTTCCAACAAATTTGAGGATTTCACTCGCATTCACCAATCTCCCCCAAATTCGTCACAATATAAAATATGTGACCATGAATTTTCTCAATTCGCACTGGTGCCTAGCCCATACAAGTTCAATGTTGAATCTTGAGTAGTGATACCAATATGTAATGTCCCCCATGTTAATCGAAGAACATTACTATGCAAAAATACAAAAAAATTGAAAATTTTTTCTACTAATTAATTCCTGTAGCTTACCAACTACGATCTATACACATATTTAACTATATTCAGATACCAATAATGAAATGCATCTACAATGTTCTAAACGAACATGGATGTAGCTAATAAAATATTTATAATAACACCTAAAACCATTCTCATTCATAGAAAAAATGCACAACCATAAAACTCATAAAATAACTCAACAAAATAGATAACCACTTATCTTTACAAGTACATTTATGTAACCAATTTCTTGGGAAGGACATTCCACCCAAACATATACCTTTTATTCAAAATATCAACAAGAAGTCACCCCTGAGTTGGGGATAGTAATCCACAAGAGAAGGATGCCTCTAATAGTCGTATCACAACTTAATATCACACAACCCACTGGTTTCCTCCTACAACTATCCCAATTTTCCTCCAACTCTCTTCCTCTTGACTTTACCAACCCAAGGAATGCACCCCTTCACTTTTCTAAGTCCATCGGGCACCCCATTCATTTATCAAGGTCTCTCTAGCATAAGCAACCAAAAATATATCTGCTGAGAACTCAAGGGATCTCATTGCCAAAAAAACACCAGGAAAAACAACAACAACCACTTGCTGTTACTATGCAACTCACTCAGGGGTTCACTCTTCAGGCCTGACAATTTGGCTCTTCAATCTTCAGCTTCAAAATGCTCCAAAAATGCTCCAACATGCTCTAGATTTCACCCAACCTTGTTTCTCTATCTCCCATGCATTTCTTCCCTATTTTCTTCTTACGGTTCGTGTAAAACTGAATGTGTAAAAACTGCCTGTTACTACCCATACAAATTTCTTCTCTTCTCCTGAGACAATTTAGTGCCCCCTCTGCCAAATGTTGATTTTACTTCAGCCCCATGCTCTGATTAAATATGGGATGTGAATTCTCACACCCACCCTCTTACATGCATTGAATGATTGGGCTCTCATACACTCAAACAAAAAAAATATAAGGTTGTCCCCAAATGATAATAACATTCAGAAATAGGGTTTGAATTAATACCCATAAATAGTTTCCCCCTTGTACCCCTCTTATACACTCACTAGGCATTCCCCCTTTTCTGTGGATTAATCATCCCCAATTTCTGTCCATATTCCCAAAAAATAGTATCACATTATATTTATTAAAATTTAGAAAATACATTTCACATATTACATCACTTGGCCATAGCCACATTCATAATGAAAATGGGAATTATAATGGGGATGTTACATAACCAAACTCCATCATTTTAGTTCCAAAGAAATAAAATCCATTGCCTAGGACAATTCAAATTCATCATAACTTCATGCCAAACTTGTGATGCAAAAGAACATGAAACAAAAAAATGAGACATCAATTCTTCCTCTACATTACAAATAGTGCATATGTTTGGTCCACTCCATCCCATTCTCTGTCCATTACCCCATGTAATAATTATATTTGCCAGATCCAACCACAAGAACATTCGAGTTTTTAATGAGCATTTCCATTTCCACATATAAAACCACCTCCATCTTCTATCCACAATTGCATCATTAGAATCCAAAGCCTCATAACCAAGTTTTTCCATTAATAGTCCTGAAATCCCATTCCAATTCCATCAATTTTTATAATCTTAGTCACCCAAGGTGACTCCATTGTGTATAAGAATATGAGTAAATGATATCCATTTAGTTTCTATCTCACCCATCAAGCCTAATTCCTCCTCTGAGGTCCACCTTTGAAATCCATTGGGCTGAAAACCCCCTGTCCCAATATCAACTAAAAATTTCAAACCACAGACATTGAGCATGACTCTTATCTCCTGAGATAGAAAGTGATGACCCTCTTCTTTGACCCATGGATCCTCCCCCAATTACACCTTAGTTCCTTTCTCTATATTCCAAGCCACCCACCTTCCAAGTGTTGGAATATTGAGAGGGGGCGGGTGAATCAATATGAGCACTTTTTACCACTTTCAATCACAATATATATAAAATTCTAGTTTATCAACAATATTCAATAGTTCATCACTTATGCATTAAATATATCATTACATCATAAAAAATATCATTCATTAGTGCATAATAAACAACCGTAGATACACAATGCACCAGAATTTATGTGGAAACCCAAACGAGAGAAAACCACATAATGCTTTCTTATATATGTCAAGAATACATTCATAGGAAGGAACAAATTCCAAATTCTCTAGCAACAAATGGAAGGAGGCACCGACCCCCTAATTTAAAATCACCAACCTGAAGGATCTACAACTCCCCAAATTCTCCAGTTGTAATTGTAAGGAGGCTACGACCCCTGATTTACAAGCACCAACCTAAAGGAAGCTCCAACTCCTTGTGTTCTACGACACCAACCAAAAGGAGGCTATGACCCCATGATTTACAAGCACCAACTTTAAGGAAGCTACAACTCCCTAAATTCTCTAGCACCAACCAGAAGGAGACTACAATCCCCTTTCCTTACCCCATCTTTCTACCCTGAAATATAAGTGTAGACACAAACTGTCGCTACCACTGATCAATCCTATAACTATCATGGTCATCAACCAACCTGTCACTATCATTGTCACATCAACCTATGACTACCACTGTCACATCAAACTATAACCGATGATCAACCAATCATCCAACCCATCACTATCACTATGACTATCACCGTCACCATCACTGTTATTGTCACTGTCATTGTCACTATCACTGCCACTGATATATCATCATCAACTAACTATAATAATATCCACTCACATGGATACCAAAACCAAAACCATACCATGTACATCAACCATGTACCATAACTTGTACCATACCATGTACATCAACCTGTATCAACCATGCATCAACTATGCATCAAATCTCTACCATATCATGCATCAACTATGCATCAACCATGTACCAAAACCTGTACCATACCATGTACCAATATCACTAATAAGTGCCTCTAAAAATGTACCAAAACATCATCAGCTCATGAACCATAACATCACCAAGATGTGTCTCAATATCATCAATCATGTACCATAAGATATGCCAAGTGTAGGTACCATAACATCGATGATCAACCATATACCTCAATTGTATACCAACACCATGTACCATGTACCAAGCATCAACTATGTACCAAATGATGCGCCTCAACAAAACACCAAATAATGTGACTTATACACATGCCACCATATACAATAGGATATTATCAATGAAGTTACTAAAACATGTGATAACATCACCATGACATATACCAAACCAAACACCAATATAGCCAAGATATGCGCTAATCAATGTACCATAACATCATCAAGGTGTACCTCAATCATATGCCCAAATATCCAAACCATGTGCCACAATGTATCTCAAGCATGTATCATACCATGTGCCATATGCCTCAAGAATATTCCAATGTCACAAAGATGTGCCTCTAATAATGAACCATAACAACCATACACAATGTACCAAGGATATGTCTCAAGCATGTATTAATGTCACCAAGACATGAACCTCAATCATGTACCAAAAGGGCCTCCAAGACATGCCTTAAGCATGTTTCACAACTACCATGATACAAGCCTCAAAACTAACACATAAAAGACATACCTTTACTCATGAAGAAGACCTGGTACATATCATCTCATACCAATAGACCGACCTGGTTCATTTCATCTTCAACAAACAAGAGATATCATCTTTTTCAAGTCCTTTTCACAAATCCGTGACCTGTACACTACCAACCTGCAAATGTACGCTATTTGTTCCAGTGCGACCCACATATAACCTCAAAAAACTAGTTTCTAGTCTTTTCCTTCGTGTCCCTTCACTACCTCAGACTTTGCTATCTCATATATGCTACGAAAAGATAAACAAAAATATCACTTGAAAGATAGATACTCATTGAACTTGTGTGTTTAAGAATGAGAGGATTCTTGAAGTGTATTTATACTTGTCCATGTGACTTCTTTCCTTAACTTAAGGACTTCTTGTTGCAACCACTTTACCCTTTAGTTAATGACTCGTAACTTTTTAGGGGATTCTTAACCATTCTTTGGGGATTCCAACTTCACAACCTCATAAATCCTCAACCGTGAGGAACTACGTGAGATACCACCTACCGTTGGAAATGGTATGACAAGGATTATCCATATTTGAGTGTGTTACCTGCATTTACACTGTCCTTCATGCCCTTATTCCTCAAACAACTTTGAGCTTCATGACCATACCTATAGGTTTCTTGTAGACTTCTTCAAAGCATCTTCCCGTGAGGGCCATGCTCAAAGCTACGCCATAAGGGGACCACTTTGGAGACTTCTCCAAATACACCCATCACATCTGTTGGCATCAATGACAACCACTTCTATTGACATCAATGACAACCAACTGTCCAAAAACATCAATGACAACCAACTATCCAACACCAAGGGTCGAGAAATCCCACACAAGTCCTTTCGATATGTTAGAAGCACCTTTAAACAATTTAGTATCCTTACTAATCCACCATTCTATATAGAGAGATAGATGAAATACTTACACTTCATGATGGTACCCCACAACCCCTTGCTGAACAACATTCTCCATAAACTTCGAGCTCCCAATGCTTTACCAAACATAAATATATTTTTCATTCACCAACCCCCTTATTTTTTTGGATTAGCTAAGGTTTTCCAATTGACTAGAGGAATAATATTTTTAATCTTCTTCCTAAACCATAAGAAACTAAAACACCGTTTTTGAATTTTGTCCAAGATGCTATTCGAAACATGAGCCAGAGACAATCAATTTACATGAATACTTTCAAGCACTAATTTGACCAAAACCAATCTTTAACTAATATTTGGTCACCTATGACACTAACAACTTATCCTATCTTCCACCTTTTTTTATCAACCACAACCATTCCACAAATCTATAATCGTTGGGTTTCATAAAGTACCCAAGATATTTTAGACTAGTTTTTAAGGACTCGTACCTAACTTCAAATGATTTCCATAGTTTCTCCTCCAAATTTCCTGACATCTCATTTCCAACCATGAGATAATTATTACAATTGATATCTAAGCCCATACCCTGAAAAAAATAATTTAGAAGACACTTACAAATCCTCCATTCCCTTAACATTCCTTTTCCAAAGAGAAGAACATCATTGACGAACAATAAATGAGTCGATTTACTTGATTCACAACCATGATACCTTTAATGGATCCCTCAAGCCAAGATAAATGCACTAACTTGCTCAGGCCTTTCACTACCAAGAGGAAAAGAAAGGGTGACAACGGTCATCCTTGTCATAGTCCCCTCCTTTCTTTAAATTTTTTTGTTGAAGAGCCATTTATAAGTGCTGCAAAATTAGTTGATGTCACACATGCCATTACCTAGTTGGCCACCTCCAGACTTAAACCCATTTGTAGTAATGCCGACCTGGGAAATATCCAATCTACCTTGTTGTACGCCTTTTCCAAATCCAATTTCATAACCAAAGTTGGAATCTTCTTTATTTTTATAGTTTTTATCCTTTCCTGGGCCTCTCCTTGTTATAGCAATATTTGCCTCACTCTATGCAATCTTTCCCATAAGGCATTTTTCCATTTCCCCATGCAGACTTATCATCCCTGTTTGTAAGATCCAGAGCTAAAAACAAATATTTTTCCACATGTATGCATATTGCACACTATACAACATGCGTATACGCAAGCTGCTCCACTACAACCCACGTACATCAGGTTTTGTGCTAGAAAATGAAAATTAATGTCAGGTTTCCATGTCACAATAGGAGATCTATGATCCTTGCCCTTCCATATACTGGAAACATTTTGACTCGACCCTTCAATTCCATTTTTAAGGCTATAAATGGGCCAATTCTGAGCTATGGAAAAGGAGGAAGAATTCAACTTTGAGAGAAAAGTTACTCTGGAGGAATTATTTACTTCATATTGAGTTTGCATCCCTTTGTCCTTTAAGTCTGAACACAATGTTTAGCCCCCAAAATATTCCCTTATTGATTGAGAACATCTTTGTTTCTCTCTTATGAGATTTCCTTTGGTGGAGGATTGAAGTGGTGGAGGCCCAACTGGAAGGAACTTAGTTTCTCAGTTCCAAATCATGCCAACACGGAAGTCTGTAACATTTTCACTTCTGCTGATCATATACTAATAGAAATACTCTTTTCCCGTCCAATTGATATCTTGCAAATATATTGAATTATTATTCCATGGGAATATTTGTCTTGTTTATTAATGGATTATTCTATTGAATGTGGTAACATTATATAATATCACCATATGCTTGCTTTGATTGGTTGTTGAGGACTAGTTGCAAGTATATTGCTTTGGGTCAAGTGCTCAACGATGGATTTCATCAAACATCTGGATGAGGTAGGAATTTTATCTTGTCTTGCTAGCATATTTGTTTTCATAGCATACTTTAGAATATAGTTGATTTCTGCAGTCATTTTCATCTGTTGTGGTTTACCCTAGCCATAGAGATATTTTCCTCATGACAGAACTGACGACCATACTGGGGATTGAATCTTCTTTCTTAGGGTTTGGAGTACTTTTCACCATAGTTTTCTCTTGTTTATATTGTGTTTCTTGTCGCATCATGGCTTGACAAATTTTGTTCACTCTGGGTCTGAGTTCTCAGCCTTTCTCCCTTGCCTGGCCTTGTTTTGAAGCATATACATGCCTCTTTCTTTGACAGTCACGTACATACGCAGATCGTCTCACTACAAGATGTGTATATATGCTCTGTTTGCTTGAACAATCACGTACATCATTTTTCCTTGCTTGTTTGCTTGGTCTGGTGACTGCTGGGTGGGATTTGATGTTTGCTGAGCCTTCTCAGGTCTCTGTAGTGCCTGTTAAGTGCTTGTGGGATGACAAGAAACCTATCTTTTGTTGAATTTCTGGGCGGAGTCTTTCTCATCATCTTTTCATTTTTTATTGTCCTTGTACATTGGGCTGGGTGTTTTGTTGCTTGATATCCTGTTTAGTTATATATTTCTATACACATAGGATTTTATATATCAAGTTGCTTTTCAGTCCATGCATTTTCATTTTTATTATATTGAAAATACAAAAAAATAGGCATTTTGCATTGCTTGGCATTTTTGTCTTTTTGAGTCCTTGTCATTAGCTTAGTGCATATAAGGAAAGATTGCATTTTTACTTCAGAATTGTAGAGTTGAAATTGAAAATTGCATTGGTTCTTAGAAGCATATCATTCATTGAAATTTAAAGTTAAGACTTTGCATTATTTTCATATTTACTTTTCTTGCAAAGTCATAACGTCATGAGTTTCAATACCATACCTTTTTGAGTAATCATGACCCATAAGATTAATGCTATAATTTAAAATTTATTAGTCACGATTTTATTTTCTAGGGTACACAAACTAGCTTAGGATTTAGCGCATTGGAAAAGGATTTTGTGAGTAAACTTCTCCAAGGCAATTAAATCAACATATGTGTCTAAGAAAGGGAGTGGAGAAATCCATTGTATAATTGGTAATATCAAGAGGCTCCACTCACACCATAATTAATCATGAGGTCGTGCAGATTCGGTTGAAGGGATACCCCCATGCAGAGTTGGTCAGTTTCACGCTTTGGGTAACCCTCAACCCGAAGCCAATACAGATGGGGGAAATTTATATAACCCTCAACAGAACATTCCTATTGGAATGATTCCCAACCCACCTTATATGAATCAACCCAGAGGAGGGCCTTATAATCCCGGATAGGGCCATGGTGCATACCAGAACCCTGGATGGGTTGCAAATCCTCAAGCACAATCTTTCCCGGGAGCTTGGGGCAAGACGCCACAACCCCGTCTCCCTTTTCTGTCCATGTTTAATCTGCCATACTTGTCTAAGTTAATGAACAACCCCATGATTCATGATTCTACATGGCCCTCTTTCCCCACCAAACTTCCTTCAGACATCCCTAAGTTCGAGGGTAAGAATGGAGAGGATCCTTGTGATCAAGTCACTACCTTTCACCTTTGGTGCTCATCGAATTCCCTTAATGACGATTCTATCTATTTAATATTATTTCAATGCACCCTCATCGAAGTTGCGACAATATGGTATATTGAGATACCTAGGGGGAATATGGGACTTTTAGTCAGTTGGTGTTGGTCTTCCTTAACCACTTCTAGTTGCCCATTCGTTACGATGTTGGCCTAGAACTTCTGTCAACTTTATGCTAAGACACTGCCACTCATATCTCAGATCACATCTAGGAGTGGCATAGACAAAAGAGGTTGATTAATACCCCTATACCCCAGACCCTTCTTTTAGAATGGTTCCTTAAGTCTTTGCATGCTCCTATCTCGAAGGACATTTCTACTTCCGGGGTCACCACTGAGGGAGAAGCGATCTTTAGAGCCCATCAATTAGACTTGACATATGCTTAGTATGGGATGTTATACCACCTTATTTTGGATGCACCACGGTCGACTTATGACCCTAGAAAAAATCCCGGACCTCATGTCGATGGCATTGTAGGTACGGCTTGTGTAAAGTCCACAAAATCGGTGACAAGCCATATGAAAGAGTTGTCTCTTAGCCAGTCTGCAGGAGAGACAACTTCGTCTGTGTCTTCCAACCCCACTCATTCGACGGATGTACATTCCGTGAAATTGTCGGCTAACCCAAATGGTAACCAACAACCAGGAGGGAATAAGAATAAATGATGCAATAATCGTAAGGGTGGGAAAAATTGTAGTAAACCCAAGGAAAATGGTAATAATGAGAAGACGAATAATAATGCTGGAGAGGGAAAACGATAAATATGTAAGGTGAAGTTTCCTTGTAAGCTTTGCATAGATGATCACCTTACCCATTTATTCCCAAAACTTGTAGAAGATGCGAGGCTATTATCTCTATCGTCCACTGTGCTTACGAATCCATTTCCACATAACCATCACATGGCCTCGAGTTCCTCAAATGTCGGAAACGCAAATGGTGGGAGTCAAAACCCACCGTTGCAATATGGTGACCATTTGTGTATCAATATGGTCGATGCGAAAGTTAATGTAGCCACTTGATCTCAAGATTATAGCTCTTCATAATCTATTCCTGGTTTAGAGTCTCCTCCTGCTCCTCCGGAGATGACTTTACAAATTGAAAAACTAGAGCCACCGCCTCGTATTCCGAAAGGAGTACTCAAGTGCTCTACCCATAATCCAAATGCTAGAGCTACCCAAAACTACTCTATTGTTGAGGACCTGGATCAAACCCCTTGTGCGATGTCGGCTTTGGAGGTACTCCATACGTGTCCTTCACAGAGGAATTCCTTATTATCTGATTTAGGATCTCTAGAACCCAGTGGCTCAAAATTTATCAAGTTTTACATCACAGATGTGAAGCCTTTCTTGCCTTACCAAGTGGCTTTCCAAATCCACGTGGAGTACTCAAAGTATACCATCAAACATGCGATTTTTGATGAAGGTGCTACTACGTGTGTGATGTCCCTAATCTGCTGGAAAGATCTCGGTTCTTCGACTCTTTCTAAGTCATAGAACATGTTGACTACTTTTGATGGTCATTCATTTCATCCTCACGGTATTCTCCATGCCTTTTTGGTCCATTTAGGTGGGAATATGGTAGAGGTGGAGGTTGAGGTAGTTGATGCACCTCTTGATTATAACTTGTTACTAGGACACAATTGGACCTATGCTATGGTCGCTGTCATATCGTCTGTCTTCCACACTCTTTGTTTTCCTCATGAAGGGAAGATCGTGACGATCAACTAGTTATCCTTTGCGTACTCTAGTCCTAATGCATCTATTGGACCGTCGATTCCTGTGATCGACAATTCTCAACTGACAACTGAGAATATCGATGTTGGAATGTATTCTTCGCTTATGGGTACCTTCGACTTCATGACACCGAGTCACCACATTTGTTCCATGTCCAATAGGCCCATCTCAACAGGGAGGTCCATTTCTTTCCGCACTTCCTATTTTAGTTATCTGTGGACCCTACCTTCCTCGACTTCGTCTTGTGAAGGTCAGTTGCATGCTGGAATGGCCATGACACTATTGATAGTAGAGATTGTGTATCAAGCTGTTCTTGACTCTTCTGTCGATCCCGATCCTAGTCCCTCACTGATGGATGAGGAAGATCCCATTCTTAGACATGTCGGCCACTTCGTTGTCTTGTTCACATGATTGCCTTGATGAGACTTTTCCTTCAGACGAAGCTATCATTGAAGCCATGAATGTTTCCAATAAACCCTGAGATGATATGCATCACCGCTCTTAGTTTCTCCCAGAGCTTGAAAGAATCGAAAAAGATGATTTTCAATCTACTTTGAGTGATATAGTTGGTCACGCCGTAGTTCCATTTGATACACATGACATTTATTCCAAAGGAAACATGGCGATTATTTCTCCTACCATCACGATCGATATCTCTCGTACCCCTGGAAAGGTTGAAAATGTAAATATCGATGTGGATTGTTTTCCAGAAGAAATCCTAATCTACATCGAACTCTTCAAGGAATTCTGAGATGTATTTGCTTTTCATATGAAGAGATTCCAGGAATCGACCCTCGTATTGTCGAACATGAGATTAGAACTTATCCTTATCCTAAGCCTGTTTGAAAACATCTTAGAGCTATCAACCCTCAAAAGGCCCCTGCTGTTAAGGCAAAAGTGGAGAAGTTACTTAATGATGGCTTCATTTACCCGTTTCCCTTGACTGAATGGGTATCCAACCCTGTTCCTGTAGATAATAAGCAAGGAACCATCTGTGTATGTATGGATTTTCGTGACCTAAACAAGGCCTCTCCTAAAGACAACTTCTTGACACATTTCATCGATCATATTTTCGATGAGTGTGTGGGAAGCAAAGTATTTTATTTTATGGATGGATTTTCAGGATATAACCAAATTCAAATCAAACCCGAGGATTAACACAAGACGACATTTATTTGTCCTTGGGGTACTTTTTCATACTGGAAAATGCCTTTCATCCTTAAAAACGCTGGAGCAACCTTTCAACGTGCCATGAATTTTTCTTTTCACTATATTAAGCACATAGTCGAAGATTAGCTTGATGATCTTGCTTCTCACTCTTGCAAGAGAGAGGATCATGCTATGCACCTTCGACTTGTTTTTGAAAGATGCCGTTACTATAGAATCCAATTGAACCTTGACAAGTGCATATTTTGTATTAAGTCTTGTTGTCTTTTAGGTTTTCTAGTTTTTGAGACCAGGATCATGGTATATCCTTTAAAGGTTGAGGCAATACTTCGATTTCCTCCCCCGCTCACGATTAAACAACTTCAAGGTTTGTAGGGGAAATATAACTTTCTTCATTGGTTTATAGTGAATTATGCCAATATCACTAAGGGTTTCATGTGACTTTTGAAGAAGGACACCCCATTTATCTGGGATGAGTGAGACTAGGAGTCCTTCGATGCTTTGAAGAAAGCCTTGGTATTGACGCCTCTGCTGAAGCCTCCTAACTACAATAGATATTACTTGCTTTATATCACTGCATCCAAGGAGATGATTGGTATGGCTCTGGTTCAAGAAGATGATGGGCTCCATGAGCACATCGTCTAATATCTTAGTCGAACCTTAGTCGGTCCTGAGCTTAATTATTCTCACATTGAAAAGCTAGCTTTGGATGCCGTGCACACAATCCAACGTTTGTGTCATTATATATTACTTTTCAAGACTACTGCGATTGTTGATGTCAATCCATTTCAATACATCCTTACTAGATGTATCATAGGGGGAAAATATAATAAATGTATTGTCATTTTACAAGAGTTTGATCTCGATTTCTCTTCTTCAAAATCCAAGAAATCACTAGTCTTCACGGAGTTATTATCTGACTTTCCATGATTAGATGAGGATGTTATCCATGTTGATTTGTTTGTAGACAATTTTTTTTTTCTTGTCTCATCATCTGACCCCTGGTAAGGAGACATTGTTCTCTATCTCCAAACTTTGAATTTCCCTCAGCATCTCTCACGAGATGACTGATGGCGTGTAAGATACCAATCTAAGAAGTATACTATCATTGGTGACACTTTGTATCGCCAAGGAATAGACAATAGATTGCATCATTTTTTAACTCACAAAGAAGCTGAGTCAGTCCTGAATGATTTCCACAATGGGGCTTATGGTGGTCGTCTATCCAGGCTTGCGACAATCCAAAAAATTTAGCGAGCTGGTTATTTTTGGCCTACTATCTTTAAAGATTGTATTGAAGTGGTTAAGAAGTGTCACCTGTGCCAGGTGTTCACTCGGAAAACTCGCTCGCATCCAACCCCTCTTCACCCAGTCATTACCATCGGTCCCTTCACCAAGTGGGGGGTGGATTTTGTGGATTGCAACCCAACTTCGACTGGGGGTAATCAACACATCATGGCTGTTGACTACTTTACTAAGTGGGCTGAGGCCATGCATACAATTAAATCCAATGGGAAGGCTACCACCTTCTTCGTGTTCAATCAAATTATCACCCATTTTGGTATCCCAAGTGAGATTGTCACTGATCATGACAATCACTTTCAAAATTAAATGATGGAAGAACTAGAATCTAAGCTGGGGTTTATACATGATCATTCTTCTCCTTATTACCCCCAGGAAAATGGGCAAGTAGAGGCCATAAAAAAATATCTCAAGACCGTTTTGAAAAAAACTGTCAGTCAAAGTAAGTCCGACTGGAACACCATGCTATATCCTGCACTCTGGGCATACTGAACCTCATTCAATACTTCCACTAGATTTTCCCCTTTCCAGTTAGTACATGGTGTGGAGTCGATACTCCCTATTCAATGTGAAATCTCTTTTCTCAAAATGGAATTCATGCTCCTACCTGACACTTCCAATCTCGAGTGATGCCTTATACACCTAAAGAGTCTTGACAAGCATCATCGAGACACCTCTACGGCTATCAAGGTGAACAAAAGACATGTCAAGTTTCAATACGATAAGTCTGTCTGTTCTCAGTTGTACACTAAGGGTGATTTGGTTCTCTTGTATGATCAAGCCAAGGAACCACTGGGGGTAGGAAAGTTTAAACCCATGTGACACGGTCCTTATATCGTGCGACGTGTTCTAGAAAAAGAAGTCTACGAGTTAGAATATTATGAAGGGAATAGGTTGGCCAAGCCTACAAATGGGCTCTACTTGAAAAGATATTACGCTTGAGCCCCAAGCTTGGGCATAAATCTTTGTATACTAATGTAATTTAGTGTATATTTATTTTTCCTTTTCGTCTTCATATTGTTTATCAAGTTTTTAATTGGTTGATAGATGTCAACAGAGTCTTTGGTCTACCTAGGATTCACAGATGGAGCTAGTCGTCATACACAGAACTTGGCTTCCGCCACCTAGGTGGTTTACTCACTCGAGGGTCTACTGGTGCCTTCAGGTGGCATATGCCTAGGGCCATCCACGAATAATGTGGCTGAATATAACATCATTATATAACTTTTGTGCGATGCTATCTCACATGGTATTCACTCATTAGAGGTTCGCTTGGATTCCCAGTTAGTAGTATGTCAGTTGAATGACAATTACTATGTGCGTGATCCTACTTTACTCTGACGATTCCTACATGTACGTATTTTAGAATGACAGTTTGATTTTACTACATATTATCATATTCCTCGGAGTTCTAATCATGTGTCCAATGCTTATGCTAATTTCGTTTAAGATTGGCATTTGTCACATAACTAAAGCAAATAAAACCATCTCATCAATGTACACATTCTAAAATATAAGTAAAGTCAAAGATCCTTTTTTATATATTTCAAAAAATATGGTGTTTATATTACAAAATCGGGGCTAGTACTCTCAATACATATACAACCGATACTAAAATATCCCACAACATATATGCCTATGGCACTAGATGTGTGTCATGGTAGAAAACTACGACATTTTCGAGATGCCTAAAGAGTCGTACCCAAGCTCTAGGTACACCCACCAGCTGTCGTTGCATGGCTTCAGGAAGATCCTCTACGTGAACCATGGGAATCCTCTGAGTCAAACGAGACAGGTTTACCTGCACATTTTGTAGGACTCTCTTAGCTTCTCCTCCCACTGCCTCATCTCCCTGTTTTCTCCATCGATGTCTAGGAAACCCTTCCATTCATCTTAGACCCACATCTGCGTTACACAAGTGTCTAGTCAATACTTAAGCACCATTCAAAAATATTTTTTCTACTATATAAAAATAAAAAAAGATGAAATATGTAAAAACTTTCAACTTAGCTATATCACCGTAGGCGGTCCCTGGTGGGAGTGGAATGTCTGGATCCCCTCTGAATTCGATCCCTACATAGGGATAGTCATCTACGATGATGACCTGTCGCTGCCACCAGAAGAAGAAATCCTCATTGTAGGGTGTGGGCACCCTACCTCCCCCCTGCCGCCTCATTACCTTGGTCCACCATGCCATGGATGGATCGCGAGGTCCTTTCAGAAGAATATTGACTCTAGGTCCCAGAACTAGAACTTGCTTGAAAAATAAACTGCATAAGATAGAGGCAAACCCAAAATTTCTCTTACTCCCCTATTTGCACTCTGTTAACTAGCTCTTCATATTTGCCAATAGTGAGGTACACCAGTCATATACTGTGGGTCTCATACACTGCACTTCATAGAACATGAGCAACCTCAATGCTTGATGAAACAAGGTCGAACCTGTGATCCTGGCCAATACAAGGAAAATAATCTTTAGGCTGAGATTATTTATTGCTCGGATAGGGAGTTGACTCTCGACCTTTGGGGTCCCTGCTACACAATGGGTGTCGATGTACTCCTCTATTTTCATTCCGATCCCTGCTCCCCATGATTTGAGGTTTACAACCTCTCCCCGACGTGATAGACCAGTCAAAAAGTAAATGTCCTCTACTTCAATTCTCAATGGTTGCCCATCGATATTGAATGTTTCACTCTCAGGGTCCCAGTAACCCACAAGCATCTCAAGCAACCTCACCTGGGCTCTCATTCCTTTGAGCACCCAAAATTTATATAAGACACATCTCTTTAAGGACATTTGGGCCCCTAGATCTTGATCCACAGTAGCATCAACCTCCTCATGCTCTATTTCTTTCCATTCGAAAACCATCCTGCCAAGGACAAATAAAAAATTGAGTTAGAATCCTTAAAATTTATTGTTTGCGTTCCTGTACGTGATATACTTCAATTAAAGTCGCATATAGGTCTTGATATATGCGCTCTATAGTTTTCACAAGAGTGTATAGCTCGTCGTATACACAACCTGATTGAAGACAACCAACATACACCAAATTTTACATTTTGCGCTCTCAATCACTAAATATATGGAACCTAATTTAAAAATTTAATCAACTAAAATTGAAGTGGAAGGGAAGTAGATTTACCTGGTCCAGATGATTGTTGATTTCGTTGCTTGATGCTCTCACAATCACCATTTGAATCTCAGAGGTATTTTTGTCCAATTTGCACTATTTGGGTAAAAAGTCAAAATGGTATAGTAATTTTTGGTTTTGTTACTATTTTTAAACTATTTTTACCCACTTTCTATAGTTTTGAGCCATTTTTTCACCTAATGGACTAATACAAAGGTGGATTGAGTTGTTTTTTGCAGTTTTAACCTGAGATTCTTGCAGATTTCAACGTTATGTTGACCGTTCGTCACCACGGGCAGGTATTTTCATTACCCAACATATAGGATAGGTACCCATCCCGTCATGCATTTTCGCATTATCCTATAACTACCACTTTTTATGACTTAGGTTCGAACCCATTTGTGGAGACACAAAACGTTCCATCTACTATAAGTTGTGTCGTTATCAAGTGGTAGAGACTTACCAAACATGGGTGCCCTTGTTAGATCCCCTACTACATTTGGTGACCATGCAAAGATTTTTCCATAGGATCGAGAGTCCCTCATAGCTAAGTAAATGACTTTATGCTGAGCCTCATTTCTCACTCATAAACATGCTACCTTATACCCCGAGGAATCCAAACCAAGTTTAAGTTAAGCTCTTTTCCAAATCGTCTTCAAAAGGAGAAAATATTTCTGAGTTATTTGTTCCTTTCAAATTCGTTAATTGGATTTGAAAGGTCACGAGTCTTAGTTAAGTTATTTTCTGACTCGTTATCAAAAAGAGAAAATATTGTCGAGTGAACTTGTCTCCTTCACACTCGTAAATTGGATTTGAAAAGACGTCTATTTGGCACAATTTTATCCCCTTTTCACACCAAGTAGACTAAAATTCATAAAAAGGGACATTTTTTGGTGTTAAGTTGTGATTGCATCTCATTCCCTTGCTTGCAGTATTGAGCCTATAGCCAGTTCTTGCTTTGCGTTATAAACCGTTTTGCCTCAAAATGTTTTGCATCCTCAACCAAGAAGATCCTTGTTTATATCCTTCACAATTTGATACCCTATACCTAGGAGGGAACATCCCCCCGAGTGTCCATCTCCTGCATGCATTTCCCTGCATTGAGCATAGGTACATTCCACTGCTGGAACTAGTTTTTCTACTTGCGACACTCGTTTCCTCCTATGTATCATAACATTCATTTTTCTAAGAAAAAACAAAAAAAGACGAGCGAGAAGGGAGCATTAGCTTGTATTGGAAGCAGTCGTTTCACCTTTGAACAAAGCACAAAGCTATTGAGTCCATTTTTCATCATAATTTTGGGATTAGTATGTCCTTAGGAAGATGAGCTCATTACAGAGTCTTCTCTACTGACCAATTACTCTTCCAGTCCCTATAGAGACTTTTATTGATGCCTCCTGCATTTTGTGGTTTCATCATTGGGTCTATGCTACTGGAGTCCTCCATACGTCTCATGATCTTGTTCAAAGGAAGTCTATCAATTTGTGTCGGCCACTCCTCAGAACTTGTGACTTTGCACATCGGCCATACCCTCAGTTTGTCTCAGAATCACATGATACTGTAGTCCTATCATGCACCCTGACCCTAATTTCATCATTGGTAGGTAACCTTGAACCCAACAGTCGACATTTCATCATTGTTCATTGACTAGGTGGTTTCCCTTGTGTTCAACGGTAAGACATCCATTCACACATTGGGATTCATGCAATGTATTGGATTCCATTGTCCTTATTGGTGGTTTCCTCACCTTTGTCAATAGTTTTCATCATTGGCTTCTATTCAGAGGGTCTTTTTCGTGTAATGCTTGCACTTGGCACACACGAAAGACACATAGGGTTGTTGGTTCATGAACATGTTCTTCGTCCGATTTCCACCAAATCATGAAGCTCATGCTTTGTACCTCATGCTGATTGATGAGATATGCCTTAATTCTCTCCTTTCAGTGGGTCTCCTTCCATCGACTTCAATTCATTTATTCTGGATACGTGACCTAGAGTCTTATGAGTACCTTGAGGCTTGCAGTCATTAGTTGCAGGCTCTCTCGCCATTGACAGTTGGGAATACATCAATGTCTCTTGATCGATGGATTCTTCAGGTGTTTGACACTGGCTCGTTTATTCACACTTGTAAGAATGTACTCGGTGCCTTGATACCTACTTTCATTATCGGTAGGCTGTCTCCCATTTTTTAATGGTATACATCAATGATTGGTAATCAAGTGATGTCTCATTGTATTCAACCTCAACTCCTTTATTCACATGATGTAGACTTTCACATTTGGCAGATTGTGTAGAATACTTGAAGACATCACTATGTGGCCGCAACTTTCCTGAGCTGTTGCTTCCTTTTCATTGGACCAGTACCTATATGACTTCAGTGTTCACGTGAGATCACATTGTACTCGATTGTATACATATATCTTCAGATTGGTTTTGATATTGGTTCTACTGGGTCTTGTTCATGACTATGACAACTATTGGCATGTAACCGCATTTGTATTTTCCTATTCATGGCCACAGACACTTGTTTGGTATATTTTCACATGGATCTGTAGTGTAATTTTTATTGGCAACCATGTATGCAAAGTCAGTACAGAATGTAATGAGAAACAAGTTCGTCCAATTAGTCCCCTACCACTCCAGTTCTAGGTTATTTATAATGTATTTCGGCCATCATAGATACTCCTCTGACCTCACACATTAGGGGGAATCTGTTATAGCAAGATTTGCCTCACCCTATGTAATATTTCCCAGAAGGCCTTTTTCCATTTCCCCATGTAGACTTATCATCCTTGTTTGTAAGATCCAGAGCTAAAAACAAATATTTTTCCACATGTACACATCTTGCACACTATACAACATGCGTATATGTAGGCTGCTCCACTACAACCCACGTACATCAATATTTGTGCCAAAAAATGAAAATTAATGTTGGGTTTCCATGTCATGACATGAGATCTATGATCCTTAGCCTTCCATATACTGTAAACGTTCCAAATCGGCCCTTTAGTTCCATTTTGAAGGCTATAAATGGGCCAATTACGAGCTATGGAAAAGGAGGAAGAATTCAACTTTGAGAGAAAAGTTACTCTGGAGGAATTATTTCCTTCATATTGAATCTGCATCCCTTTGTCCTTTAAGTCTGAACATAGTGTTCAACCCCCAAGATCTTCCCTTATTGATTGAGAACCTCATTGTTTCTCTCTTATGATATTGCCTTTGGTGGAGGATTGAAGTGGTGGAGGCCCAACTAGAAGGAACCTAGTTTCTCGGTTCTGAACTGGGCCGACACAGAAGTTTGTAACATTTTCACTTCTGCTGATCATATACTAATAGAAATACTCTTTTCCCATCCAATTGATATCTTGCAAATATATTGAATTATTATTCCATGGGCATATTTGTCTGGTTTATTAATGGATTATGCTATTAAATATGATAACATTATATAATATCACCATATGCTTACTTTGATTGGTTATTGAGGACTAGTTGCAGGTATATTGCTTTCGGTCAAGTGATGAACGATGGAATTCATCGAATGTCTGGATGAGGTAGGCCTTTTATCTTGTCTTGCTAGCATATTTGTTTTCATAGCATACTTGAGAAGAGAGTTGATTTCTATAGTCATTTATGTCTGTTGTGGCTTACCCTATCCATAGAGATATTTTCCTCATAACACTCGTATATCATCTTGAATCCTTTGATTAAAAGAAAACCAGATTGTTCCTTTGTCAGACACATAGACAACACCCTTTTCACCTGATTGGATATAATATTGGAAACCAAATTATATAACATATTTCAGAGTGATATAAGTTTGAAATCATTGAAATTCAAAGGATTGGAATTCTTTGGAATCAAATCTGTGAACATGGCATTAATAGCCCCTAAAATTGTACCCATAATTCTTGTTTCCTCAACAACTCTTAGAATCTCATTCATCCACATAAAAAAATTCCATATAGAACTCAACAATCCACCCATCTGAACCTGGGATCTTATCTTTTTTAAACCCAGAAAGAGTTCTTTTAATTTAATCCTTGGTTATAGGAGCCCCATTAAAATCATTTTCCCATTGATAAAAAAATGAGGGAACAATCTTATTACCTACATCTGTTCTCCAATATGGCTCACCTCTAGTTCTTTGAACAAATCTCCAAAGTAGGTCACCCTTGTTTCAACAAGTTCTTTAAAATATTTTATTTTTTCCCCTCCCAAACCATATAATTCCCAATTTGTATTAAGAACCTTCTTATGCTCCATGATGTTATAGAAAATTTTGCCACACTCTATGCATATTGCTTTGATGGCCTTCCATTTCCCTCTGCAGACTTAATTTCCCCCTTTTGCTCACTCTAGAGTAAAAAATACATATTTTTGTCCATATATACGAGCCACAGGTAGACAACTCGTGTATATGAATATTTTTCCATTACAACCCGCGTACATCGGGTTTTGTGCTCAAAAATAAAAAAAAATACTCTTTTCTTGTCCAATTATATGTCACAAATATTTGTATTACTTTCCATGGACATATTTGTTACACATGTTAATGGATTATTCTAGTTTATATGCTAACATTTTATATATTTTACACATACTTGTGTATCTTGGTTATTGAGGACAAGTTGCAGGTATAAATCTTTGGCTCGTGAGCTCAACTGTGGTCTTCTTCAGACGTCCTGAC
>ML827849.1:31570-42175 GCA_009831015.1 Picea engelmannii
TGTAAGGGGTTGGCACCCTACCACTTCCCAACCGCCTCATCACCTGGGTCCACCGTGACATGGCTAGATCGCGTAGACCATGTGGAGTAATCTATACTCTAGGGCTCAAAGTTGGAACCCTCTCAAAGAAAAGTCTAAACAAAATGGAGGTGAAACCGAAGTTCCTCATCCTCTTGAGTTTGCGGTCCGTGAACGGGCTCTTTATGTTGGCCAGTAGTGAGGTGCACCAATCGTAAACCATGGGTCTCAAACACTCCAAAACATAGAAAATGAGTGGCCTTGATGCTTGGTGGAATGAGGCCGACCTTGATATCCATGTGAGTAATAAGATGACGATATTTAGACTCAGGTTCTCAATCGCCCTGATAGGGAGTTGGCTCCCCACTTTCTCTGTGCCTGCAACAGAGTAGGTGGCGATGTACTCCTCCATAGTCCTCCCACCTCCAGACCCTCAGGCCTTGATATTTACCATCTCGCCTTGGTGAGACAATCTTGTGATAAAGTATACATCATTCACTTCAATTATCAATGGTTTCCCATTGAGATTGAAGGCCTCTGTCTTTGGATTCCAATAGTTTATCAATGTTTGGAGCAACCTCACTTGAGCCCTCATTCCTTTTATGGACCAAAATTTATAGAGACCACATATTTTCAATATTGTTGGTCCCTCATATCTCTTTCCACTATTACATCGACCTCCTCATGCTCCCTTTCTCTCCATGCAATAACCATACTACAAAGGAAACATCAAATTTTGAGAAAATTTTGATTAAAAACCTTGTGTGCGGAGTTGTACACAAGATACCATTATGACATTCATGTATAGGACTTGATGTATGTGGGGAATATTCTCTTTTACCGCGTATATGGGGTCGTGTAAGTGATCCGATAAACCATAGCTTGTGTACACCCTAGTTTCCAAATTACAACCTCTTAAACTCAAAATTTGAGCACTAAAACTAGGAATTAAACCATGGAAATTGAAGAGAATAGGATAGGAACTTACTTGGTCCAGACGGTTTCCATTTCCATTGATTGTAGCTCTCAAAATCATCACTGGAATATTGTGGGTTAAATGGCCTCAAAAGCACTACGTTGGTGAAAAACTAAAATGACATGGTAAAAAATTCTTGTTTTTACTATATGTAGATAATTTTTACCCACTTTATATAGTTTTACCCTATCTTTCCTGTTTTTGACCATGTGGAATAATAGTGTAGTGTAAGACCTGGTTTGAAGTGGTTTTGTCTAGGATTTTTCTAAGGATTTCCAACGTCCTGTGGCCTGTTTGTGCCTCCGACAGGTATATTCCATCACAGGAATATAGGATTAGGTTCTCACCCTGCTTTGTATTATTGCATCATCCTATGACCATGATTCACATGCTCTAGGTACAGATCCATTTATTAGCAACACATAACCTTCTTGCTACTACTAGAAGTGTTGTTATTAAGTGGTAGAGACTTACCAAACATGGGCACCCTAGTTAGAACACTTTTGTCATTTGGTTCCCATGAAGAAGTTACTCCATAGGTCCAGGATTTCCTTATAGTCCCAATATGAATTTGCATTCAAACCTCATATTCTTACTCAAAATCATTCTGACCACTACCTATGGGACTCCTGGTGAGTCTTGGTTAAGCTTTTTTATGACTATCGAAAAAATGAAAAGATTACCAAGTGAATTTGTCTCTTTCACACTCGTTAAATGGATTTTAAAGGATGTCTATTTTGGTATAAGTTTAACCCTTTTCTGGATCAAGTAGACTTCTTACTAAAATGGAAAACTCTAGTCATCATTGGCTAGAAGAGTTCTCATGGGTATTATTTTATATTTTTTCGGGCCTAGGGGACTAACATCTATGAAAAAGGACACTCTTCGAATTAAGTTGTAATTTCATCCCATTATCCTGCTTGCATTGTTGAGCATAATGCCAGCTCCCGCTTTCTCGTTATAAGTCTCTTGCCCCAACAATTCTCAACATTAGCCAAGTAATGCCTTTCATATATCCTTTGCATCTTGACACTCTTTACCCATTGAGGAAGCATTCCCATGAGTGTCCATGTCCCACATGCGTTTCCTTGCATTGAGAATAGGTATGTTCCACCACTTGGAACTAGTTTCTTACTTGTGACACTCATTTACTCTTGTGTATCATAACATTTCTTTTACTATGAAAAAACCGATAAATAGACGGGTAAGAAAATAATATTATCTCTTATCGACTGTAGTCATGTCTCCTTTGAACAAAGCACAAACTAATGAGTCCATTTCATCCAAGGTTTGGGTTTAGCATGACCTTAGGAAGTTGAACTCATTACTCAAAGTCTACTCCTCCGACTGCTTATTCTTCCATTCCCTATGGAGAGTTTGTTGATGCCTCATGCACGATTTTTTTTTGTCAATGATCAATGTTAAGTCTATGCTACCTGAATTATCCATCTATCTCATGCTCTTGTTCAAAGGAAGTATAAGCCTGTGTTGACCATTCCTCAAAAATATTGACTTTGCATGTCAACCATCCCCTTACAAGTGGATCTCAGAATCACATGAAGCTTTTATCCTGCCTTGCACACTAGGCCTACTTTCATCATTGGTAGGTGACCTTGGACCCAACATATGAAATCTCCTCATTGGTTTATGACTGGGGGGTTTCCCTTGTGTTCAATGAAAATAAATATATTCACACATTGGGATTTGTGATGTGTCTTAGATTCCATTATCCCTATTGGTGGTTTCCTCACTGTTGTCGACCATTTTCATTATTGGCTACTAGTAAGAGGGTCTCTTTCATGTACTACTTGCATCTGGTGCATGTGAAATATGCACATGGTTGTTGGTTCATGAACATCCTATTCGTTTGAGATCCTCCTAATCATCAAGCTATTGCTTTGTACCTCACGCTGGATGATGAGAGATACCTTAATGCTCTCCTTTCAGTGGGTCTCCTTCCATTGAATTCAACTCATCTATTCTGGAATCAATATCTAGATTCCTATGAGTACCTAGAGGATTGCAGTCATTAGTGGTAGGTTCTCTTTCCATCGACAGTTGGGAATACATCAATGTCCCTTAATCGATGGATTCTTCAAGTGTTTGAACTAAACACCCTTATTCAAATTTGTTGAATGTATTCAGTGCCTTGACAACTACTTTCATTATCGATGGGTTGTCTCGCATTTGTTAACGATATACCTTAATGATGAGTAATCAAATGAAGTCTCATTGTGTTCGAATTCAATTCCTTTATTCACATAATGTATGCTTGCACCTTCGATGGATAATGTAGAAGACCACCATTTTATAGTAGCATCACCCCATATCTGTTGTTGTCTTTCATTAGATCGATATCTATATGACTTCAGTGATCATGGAATATCAGATTGTACTCCATTGTCTATAGATATATTCAATTAATTTTGAGACTAGAATCCATTGTATCTTGTTCATGACTATGATAGCCTATCCATTTTTTATTTCCTATTCATGACCATGAACAAGTATTTAATATATATCCACATGGATCTGAAGCGTAATTCATATTAGAAACCATGATTACAAAGTCAATATGAATTGTAATATTCTCATGAATAACTAGTACTTCTAGCTGAGTCTTCATTACTCAATTTATGGGAATTATAATGTATTTCAGCCATCACAGATACTCCTCTAGCCTCACACATTAGGGGCCATCTATTATAGAAAAATTTTCCACACTCTATGCATCTTTCTTTGATGGCCTTCCATTCCCCTCTGTATACTTAATTTCCCCCTTTTTTTCACTCCATAGTAAAAATTACATATTTTTTCCCCATATACGCAAGCCACAGTTAGACTACTCATGTATATGTAGGTTTCTCCATTACAATCTACGTACATTGGGTTTTTTTCTCAAAAAATAAAAAAAAATATGTTGGTTTTCCGTGCCATGTTAGGAGATCCATGATCCTTGACCTTCCATAAACTGGAAACACTCTGACTCAACCCTTCAATTCCATTTGAAGGCTATAAATTGAGCCATATACAAGCCTTGAAAAAATTGTTCCTCATTGAGAGAAAAGACTCTCTGGAGAAATTTCACCTCATATTGAGTCTGCATCCCTTTGTCCTTGAAAGTATGAAATTCTTGTGTTCATCCCCAAAGATCTTCCTATATTGAGATGGAGAACCTCATTGAATCCTATTACTTGTGAGATTTCCTTTGTGGAGGATTGAATTGGTGAAGGCCCAACTAGAGGGACTCAGTTTCTCGGTTCTGATATGCGTCGTTACAAAAATTTGTCACCTATGTACTTCTGTTGATTACATTAATATAAATACTATTTTATCAACCAATTATATGTCAAAAATATTTGTGTTACTTTCCATGGGCATATTTGTTATGTATGTTAATGGATTATGGTAGTTTATATGCTAACATTTTATATAATTTCCACATACTCGCGTATATTGGTTGTTTAAGAAAAGTTGTAGGTATAAATATTTGGGTCGTGAGCTCAACTGTGGTATTCTTTGGACATCCAGACGAGGTAGGATTCTAGCCTTCTCTTGTTAGCATTTTCATTTATTTAGCATACTAGAGATTAGAGTTGATTTCTGGGTGTCATTATGTCTGTTGTGGTTTTCCCCTAGACATAAAGAGATTTTCCTCATAACAACAAACTTATGGAAGAGAGAGGTATTATTATCACCCTCATCCAACAAAATTTCTCGACTTTTTTGTCTACAAGTCGTCTCTTCTATGGCCAACACATGAGCCTTCTATTCTTATAAATTACGTAACTCGTCTTGCTATTCCATGGAAAATATTCTCACTCAATTTCTATGGAAAATCAGACCTATGTTCTCCTTAATATTCAGTAATTCATCTTGGTTGGATTTCCTTCTCTCTCTCTCTCTCCCCCAGGTGGTCACACACTACTTCAAATGCTTCATACTAGACACGAACTACTTCATCTATATTTGGATCATAATGATACAAATTATCCAAGGCCATCCTATGAAAAACATGTTCTTTAATCCACACATGATTAAATTCCAATGGCCCTAGTACTTTTTTCGTTACAAAATCTAATTGCAACAAAATAGGTTGATGATAAAAAACCCCATCCGTTCCAATCCAAATTTTGTAACGATAGAAATTTTCCAATACACCCTCAACAATCAATACTCGATCAAGATCTTTGACACCCCTATAGCACCACATCTACCATTTTCCCAAGTTGATACCATCAACAATGACTCCACATCCACCAAATTTGACTCTTCAAAGATATGAATAAAATATTATGCCAAAGGGTTTCACCAAGCAAAATCCCCCCAAACCTCTCTTCCAGAAACCGTCAAATTCAGGTCTCCTCCCAAAATTAAGGGCAGGTCTTTTAAGATACCGTATTTGAGTAAGGAATCTCAGAATATTTTGCAATCTGCATATGGGACATAACAATTAAATATTCAAAAAACCTTTTCTAGGGTCTTGAGATTCCATTGGAATGTAATACCTATAGATGTAGAAGTTCTGTTAAGATATGTAATATATGGAATCCATGTAGTACATAACCCACCCGATAATCCATTTGCATCAATAGTACAAAACTTCCACTTAGGAAGAAATGATGACAAAAAATCCACAACCATATTTTCTTGCAGTAATATAACGTCAGTCCTATACAACTTGAATATCTTGTGGAGGGATAGAATTTTTGGGGCACCCCCAACTCCTCTCATGTTTAATGAAAATATAATCATGGTAGAGCCCCGTTCCCAAGCTTCTCTTCTCTAAGTGTTAGAACCATTATTTGTTTTCAACCTTGCTTCACTTATTTGAACACTTTATTTATTTATTTAGACATGAAGGATTTTTGACCTAGATGGCTAGGGGGTTCCATCATGGGAGAAATCCCACCCTCAATGACACAAGAGCCCTCACACCCCTTAATCTTACGAGAATAAAAAATTGTAACATGACAACGAGGGACTAACCTATAAGCCAAAAGGAGGGTTATTTGCAACAAGGAAAGACCCTAAATTTGAAACCTAGGGCACAACGATGACTTCTACTGCCTCCTTGGGTGCACCAAAAAAGAACCCATTATCCACATTCTCCATAAACCCATAAAAAACAAGAGGTTTTGACTCAGGTATCAGATCCCGCGACAAAGAAACAAAGTGTAAAGGAGTACATTTATCTTTACTCAACAAATCGCCCATCGGATCAACTTGACATCCTTCATCCTTGGATACATCCTTAGCTCCATCTTTTTATGAAGGAGGACTTTGTTTGATAACCTAGAATTTTGGAATACTTGGATCAACTGATATGGATTTCAGAACCTTACCACCACACAAGGGTTTTGGATCCAACTTATCCTTTCTGATAGGTCTCTACGAAGCTGACCTAGCCACATAACACTCCTACCTTAGCTAACCAAATTCATGATAGATATAACAACAAAAAGGTAAATTCCAATAGTTCAATTACTGCGAGAATGAGTCCAACTTCCACACTACCTCCAATACTGACAACAATCCTTTGCTAAGGCCAAGTTCCACCAACACCTTGGAAACTCTTTTTTATTCAAATTTAAGGGAGAACTCATTGAAATATACAAACTGACCTAGCACTTTCACAACAGACTAAAAGACTAAATTTGACCCAAGTTCTATTAGGAATCGAGGAAACATAACTCAAACATGCTAGAAAATTAGAGGTATCGTTCTCAATAAATTCCCAATTTTGTCCAGGAACCCATAGAAATGAAGTTTGTGACATGGTTCAAAAGCGATGTTTATATGCTTAGAATTTTGGCTAACTCTCATAATTTTTTTCATTCATCCACATCCCTATTGGGTTGTTATATTGTTTGCAATGAAAGTCTAGTTGAGGTGAATCGACACTGACGGTCGAAGCCGAGGTGGATTGACAGTAGGTCGAAGGTCGAGGAAGTCAACCAGGTAAAATCAAAGTCGAAGATATCGATGACAAGTCAACTGATAAGAGGTCGAAGTGCGTTCATGAGATGACCGACTAGAGACTAAATGGAGGGTATGATGTTGATTGTGTCTTAGGTGTAGACCAAGGTTAGACATGCAACCTTTTATTCTGAATGAATAATACAACAAGAGAGAAGAACACTCAAAGGAATGTTGGTTTTCCTGGTTAAGGGTTTCCAGGGTAAAATATCAGTGTACTGTGTGATTCGGTGCTGCTAAATTTCTTAGGTGAATATTCAACCAAGAAAATGTGGGACAAGCTGGGAAGATTATACCAGTTGAAATCTCTGGTAAATAAGCTATTTATTAGAAAGAAACTATATCTTCTGAGGATGAGTGATGGAAGTTCAGTGACTGAGAATTTAGATGCTTTTAACACCATGTTAAGCCATTTATCATCTATGGATATAAATATCACTGATGAGGAGAAGTGTATCAACCTATTATGTTATTTTCCAGACTCCTCTAATAGCCTAGTCATGGCTATTGGGAGTAATACAACCACACTAGTGCTAGAGGACGTGGTTTCTTCTCTATTGTTGGAAGAAATGAGAAGAAAGAACATGGAAGGATCGACCAAAGATGCTATGGTAGTGAGAGGTTGACCACTAGACATAGATAAAGCCAAATTCTATGGTAGAAATTATAATTTGAAGGGTATATCCAAATTCATGATTCATTCGACGCGAAGATGATGGAATGCGGTAAAGTTGGGCATTATAAAAGGGGCTATAATTCGAAGGAAACATAAGGAAGTGCTGGATCTGACAAGAAGTAGTCGACTGAGAGAAAGACGACCTTGAAAAAGGGAGGTGATGTTTACCTCGCGTCGACCAATACATAGTCGGATCAATATGTTTGGCTAATTGACTCAGGAGCATCCTATCACATGACACCACATAAAGAATGGTTTTGTGAATATGAATGATATGATGGGGGTGATGTGTTCTTGGGGGATGACTCGACAAACAAAATTGTCCGACGGGGAAGAGTTCAACTGACGCTACAAGATGGGAGGAAAAGAACCCTTCTAGGTGTGCTACACATTCCAGGTTTGGAAATAAACTAGATATATGTCATCAATATGAGTGATACAGGCGTGCATACTCTATTTCATAAGGATTTGTGCAAGATGGTCGGAGGTGCAATGGTACTAATGAGAGGATTTTAGATTGGAACCATGAACAAGCTCTTAGGGAATGCCGACTCCAGTGGATACAAAAACACCTTTTCTCCTGAAATCAACTCTACCGTGACTCGAATTGACTTGATGTCAACACAACTCAACTAGACTCAAGCTATGTCAGTCCAAATCCACTTGACAAGACATGATAAAGTCAACCCGACCAAGCTATGGAACGAGAGGATGGGACACATTGGAGAAAAAGGACTTCAAGCTATGAAAATAAAAATTATGGTTGAAGGTTTTCATGAATGTGGTTTAGAAGTCAACTTTTTTGAACATTACATATATGGGAAACAAAGTTGGGTGAGGTTCCCATCTGGAGTGACAAGGGAAAATGAGATTCTAGAAATGGTGCATAGTGATGTGTTTGGCCCGGTTACAATTCCTTCACTTGGTGGATCCCTATACTATATATCCTTCATAGATTTATTTTCTAGGAAGGCATGGATATATTTGGTGAGGAAGAAATTAGAGGTTTTTGAGATATTTAAGGAGTTTAGATCTCTTGTGGAAAACCATACAGAGAAGAGAATTAAAGCACTGAGAACAGACAATGGTGGTGAATTTTTTGGAAATGAATTTGATCAATTCTGTAAGTAGTGTGGCATAGCACACCAAAATAAAACACCATATACCCCACAGCAAAATGGAATTTCCAAGAGAATGAACAAAACATTGATGGATAAGGTAAGGATTATGCTTAGTGGTGTTGGGATCACACAGGAATTCTAGGTGAAGGTAGTCGAGACTGCAAGATATCTGGTGAATATGTCTCCTTCGTCGACACTAGTTGACACGAATCTAAATGAGGTATGGTATGGTAAGAAGACTTTAGTGGCACATCTCAAAGTATTTGTGTGTGATGCATTTGTGCATGTTCCCAAGGAAAAGAGGAGCAAGTTGGACAAGAAGACATTCAAATGTGTTTTCATTGGATACAAAGAAGGGATGAAAGGATATAAGTTCTGGGATCCTGCATCATGGAGGAGAGTAACCTCCCTAATACCATTCTTGAGTTTGGAAAGAGAACCTAGAAAACCTGACCTAAGAAGAAGTTCATGAGCTTGATGCTGAGAGAGCACCTGATAAACCTCGCAGAGGCTGTGATAGAGATAGGATATATGATAAAGTTGCAGAAATTTCCCTAGTGATATAATGGCTTGGCACGGGGGTGGGCATAGTGATAAGAGTGAATGCCTCTGAGCCTATGGTTGGGTGGAGAGGTGAAAACCCATAGTCAGTTTGTTGGTTGCAACTTGTAAAATATAAATATTTCATATACCCTATGCACTTGAATTGAAATGCATGATTTGAATGATTGTATTTGTGATATACATGTACCTCCTGGATATAGGATGGTGATGGTAAGATATTGTGTCAAAATGTTCCGCACGTGAAATTGATGGTAACAATGCTTATTGTTCTTCTATAAAATACTGCATTTGAATGGTTGTAAGATGACAAATTTTGGCCATTGCACTGGTTGGAAAATACTCAAGGTGTTTTCCCAAGGATCAACTTCAAAGTTCTAGAGTTGGGACAGACTCCATGGGAATACTATAGTCTTGTTGATCCCTTGAAAAATGCCTTTCCCTACTATAGAGCTTGAGTTCTATGAATGGAATGTGCTTCCTTCAAACCATCGATCCAAGAGACCATAGATTCATTCCCATGGCCTTAACCAAATCTTGGCTAATAGTTATGAGAGTAGCCTTTGGATATTGACAAAGATCCATAGGACTAGGACAATGGAACCCTTCACTACACTAAAAAAGGAGCTAATTTATGCAGGATTGTGGGAGTCCGAAGCTCTAGGGTGAATGAACGTTGCAACGTCCTAAATGCGCTGAAGGTGACCTATCAGATCGATAACTTGACAATTGACTGACAATTGGTGGTCATTTACCTGTTATCGTGAGATTCATCTCCCTATTAAAACCTGATCCACTTATTGGTCGTGAAGTAACATGAGATGTAGATATGAGGATATTAATGATCTCCCTTGACCGTTGGATCTACGTCATGGTCAGTTCGATGTTGACCACTGCAGGAGAAAAAGGGTGTTAAATGGTTGGAATCCATGAATGCCAAACTCACGAAGTAACACGAGCCATGGATCTAAGGATCCTTTAGGATCTTTCTTGACTATTAGATCGAGTGTTAGTGGAAGGATAGAGTAAGGGAAGGGATGACCGACAAAAATAAATCATTCTACCTTATGATCCTCCTAGCCGATTACCTCAGGGACTAAAGAATTAATATTTTGTGGATGGTGAGAATGCGAAACCATGAATCCCCGTTAGCCATTGGATCAAAACATGGAAGATTATGGGTCATTTGGTCATTATTATTCTCTTTGGATAAACCCCACTTCGGGTGATTCATGATGCAAGGTGTGGAGTCTCCCCAAAGGCTGGAGTGATGT
>ML827850.1:8685-19757 GCA_009831015.1 Picea engelmannii
ATCTTACCTTTATCAGAGCACAAAGCTTTAAGATCTTACCTCTTTTCTCCAGATCCAGTTTCCTTCTTAGCACAGAGCTTCACAAATCAAGTATAATATTGTGCACTACAATAACAAATCTATGCACAAAACTTTATTTTCTTTAGTTCCCAACAATCACAGTTTCAGGGTCCTAGGAAATGCAACCATTTGTTGGCACAGGGGTAGACTCGGGGTTCAACGCTTCAACAACGCACCAACAAAATCCTAACTACCAACCCTTTCGACAACACCTGCGAAGCAAATTAAGTCTCACCTGAGGTAGAGGCAGGGGTGGTTGCACGACTCAAGTGTCTACAACCTAGATGGGACACATATATGTGATCAAAGTACTTTTCAGAGCACTTAGAAGTTAATATTCATTAGTGTTGAACCCTTATTCACATCGCAAGAAGAAACCCTAATTACAAAGCAACGCAATATTCAACAAGATCTAACACATCCAAGCACTTAGCACATAGAAATAGATCAGATCTAGCATTCATTCACATCATTAAGCATTAAGCTACTATATCAGATGCATCTAACCTACATAAATATCACAACACTAAGCATAAATCACATCAATCACACAAGAACCCATAACACAGGATATACGTGGTTCACCCCCAGCGTGGGGCTACATCCACCAACTCTTCTTCTTATTTATTATCTTATGTTAATCTCCTTACAAGCACAAAGCATCAAAACACACTCTGCATAGGACAAGAGATCTTCGCGCACCTCACCGGATCCTCCTTCCTCGAGTTAGGTCGCAACACAAAGCCTTATTACACAGTATTCACACAAATCCTCTTACAATCACTTGCACTTAGATCTACAATTCTTAACACACAGTATGCACAAAGCCTCTAGATCCACACTAATCCAATCTTACTAGGTCTAACCCTTCTTACATCGCCTAGATATATTTTTATACATTACAAAAGGCGTAAACATGGGAAAGACCCATGGGTCAACATCCCATACTCGTTACATAAACCCTAACCCGAAAAGTCCACAAAAGGTGGCGGGATCCCACGATCTTCGCTTCACTAGGCGCTTTGTCTTCGACCAGCCTGTCGAAGTCCCAAAAATGGTCAAACATGACCAAGTTTCTCCACAACTTGGTCAAGGGCCAACAAGTTGTCACACCTTATTTGTAGTATGCCATAAGTTATGATATCTTGCATCTAGGCATGGCTTATCTTTGACTCCAAAAAACTGTTAATCATTCGGCTCCCTCCACGTTGATAATGCAATTAGAATTAATAGCCATGTGTAGTGAAATTTAGTCCTTTTATCTTGCACCTCTTCACATTCGACCAAAAATTGGTTGAGAAAAAATGTCGCCCAGTTCATCTACACTCCCTCAACACACTTCTCGGCTATCACTATGACTGTCACTGGTACTTGGTCCCTCATACACTTCCTTAAAAATTTACAAGGTAATTCTTGTGTTGCAAACCTCAATGTGGGGTCACATATGCTTGCTACATCTAAATTGTGTTGTCCTCCGAATGTATGAAGCTTTTCTTTCATGCTCTTTGATAGAGCCTTCTCATTATTATTTTTTCTAAATATATGTGAAGAGTCCTCCCCTTGTGATGGTAGTCCAGTGATGTGCACAATCAAGTCTGTATCAATTGAGATTGGCCTGTTGAGCCATAAGTACCCTTTGTGTATGCAAGTCAACAAATATTCACATAGGCGTTAATCTTTACGCTCCTCTTGAAGTGTGGTATGTCAAATAAGTTTAGAATGCCATCTTTCTGCAACCCTATTGCCCATATATCTGCCTCTATCACAACCATCCTTTTTTTGGTACTGATGTACCTCTTCAAATACTTTCTCGGTTCTAGCTCTGAAAATTTCTTCTCATCTGTAATATCACAATATGCATATTTTAAAATCAGGATCAAGCCCAACATATCTTCCTCTATGATCACTCAAGGTGGGATTTTTGGCTCCACGAGATCATACTTAACTCCTTTCGATGAGTTAAATGGATTCACTATATCTTTTCTTGGTGGTATGTAATCTCTTGGAAAGTTGGATGAGCTCGGCTCTGACGTTGATGCTCATGGTGTCTCTTCATGTACCAGTAATGTTGGTGGCTTACTAAATGGTTTATTTGGTGTTGATGTTGATGTCATTGTTTCCTTAGGTGGTGCCATTGTTCTCTCCAACTAGCTTCTTCGACTATGTTATTCTTTCACTTAGCTCCACGTTCTCTTCTTTCACTTCTCTCTATGGAAACACAAATAACAATACTTTTACCCATTTAACCCTTCAATTGATTTTATCCATTTTCCATTTGTTTCTAAACTCATTTGCACCCAAACTTACAGTCTAACCCACTTTCCTTAACATTCATTACTTTCCTTAACGCTTCATTAAATCCATATTTTCGGAGAATTGTTTGTTAGATTATCCAGCTTGTCAAAATCTCCTTGCCGATCTTCATTTATGGCTACACGACGCCACTAAATCATTGCCATGGTATCTCTTTATTCCATGTCCCGTAATTTATTTTCTTAAATTGTTTTCCCTCTTTCTTCATATGATTTTGTCACATTCCAATCTTCCTTCTTGTACACACATCCTCTATGTTTACTTCATTGTTGCAATGTTCTCTAGCTTCCAACCTTCTATCTCTTACTTCAAACACTTTTGATTTTTTTCTTCTTCTTTTCCCTTTTGGTTATCTATACTATAATACAATTTCTATGGTACATGTTCTGCACAGTTCAGACTAGTGCACGAAAGCACGACTGTTCCTATACAATTTCATCCTAATTTCGTTAATCGATCCTTCCATAAATTCTCCATCCATATTCTCCAGTTGAACATCAACTACCTCTGTCACATATCCGATCACATATGGACCTAACCAATGCATCTAGAGTTTCCCTGGGTGTTGCAGAAACTTGTTTTCATAAAGTAACACTAAATTTCATGTTTGAAATTTCTTCTGCTTGATATGTATGACATGTCAAGATTTCTCGCGTGATTTTTGTACTTGTTAATGGAAAATTGCGACACAACATTCTTCTTCTAATTCCATAAGTTCTGACAGTCACTTTTCCACTGCGCCTAAATCTATAAGCTCCGCCATCGCAACAGTGCACAAAATTGTTACAATAAACTCCATGGAAGTAACAACATCTTGTCCATACATCAACCTGAATGGAGTCTATTCTATCAACTTATTCCTTCTAGTCCTATATTACCATAATAATTATAGAATATTCAAGTGCCAGTCATCCTGATTTACGTTCCAAACCTTTGTCAGTGCAAGTTCTAGAATCTTATTGAAGGATTCTACTGTGCCATTTTCTTGAGGATGGTATGGTGTACACTTCTGATGATGGATCTGAAATTGCTCTTTTAATGATGCAATAGTCCTATTCATAAATTGAGCTCCTTGATCACTCATAAGTACTCTGGGGAATCCAAACCTTGTGACTACATTTTTGAAAAAAAATATCGCAGTTGTCTTCGCGTTGTAGTCTTTGCCTAACTTGTATATATTTCCTGCTATCAACTGATAGTTTGTTTCCTTAACTATGAGATGATTATTCTATGCCACTGTGAAGTTTGATGGAGCTACTGTTGTGCTAAAAATTGAACTATTTCTGTAAAATAGTCACCCACCATCTGAATTGAAAATAAGTGTGCAGCTGATAAACTATCATCTGGGTTCCTTGCATATTCTCTTGACAGTGTGTGTGAAAAATGACCCAGTCCTGAGTTAAAATTTCCTAGTTTCACGTTCACCTCAAAGTCATATTCCTGGAGCAATAATAACCATTTGCATATTCTACCACCCAACATTGTATTTTTCATGACCTACCTTAACATAGAGTGATCTGTATACATATCAAAGTGAGATCCAAGTAGGTAATTGTTGAACTTCTGCAAGGAATACACCATCACCAAACCTTTTCGTTCTTTTGCAGTATAGTTCTTCTACGTAGATTATAACTTCCTTCTCATGAATGAAATCAGTTGGTCTATCTCTCCTTCACCCATTTGTTCCAAAATTTCTCCTAAAACTATAGACGAGGAATCCACATGTACATGGAATTCCTTACTTCAGTTAGGAAAAACTAAAATCGTCACGATGACTATCTTTTGTTTCAATGTATCCAGACTCTTTTGAAATTCCTCAATCCACTGATACTAAACTTCCTTCTTCAACAAATTTTCCATAGGGGATGTGATTGATCCAGATTATTTTCGGCATGAAATGAGAGCGGAGATATAACAAAAATATATCAAAGATGCAACCATAAACACAAAGATACAGTAATACGCAATTTCTATTAATGATCGAAATGTACAAAACTGTATAAATACATAGTTGTTGGTTAGTTTTCTCTTACTACCATTCTTGGGCTGACCCAGGTTTAGATCTACTATGGTTTCCAAAAAAACCCTATAAAACAATCGCCTCCCTCGGAAAACAAGAAGATAGTGCAGTACACGGGGTGCACTACACAATCTCACCCAAGATATTTCTATGGGTGGTTGCAACACTCAGGTTCTTGCAGTCTGGGAATGAGTGGGTATTTGGAATCGAACCTTGTGATCTTTATTTATTTACTATAACATCCATCTATGCTAAGTACTATGTCATTCTTATTCATGCATGTAAAACAATGAGATCTATATACTTCATCAAACATTCATATGGGATCTAATCATTAACATCAAAGATATAACACTCAATCATTCACATAAAACATAAGATATCGTGGTTCACCTCCTCCTGGGATATGTCCACAAAGATTTGGCTCTTGGGATCTTTTATTATTTTTATGTCATCTACGACATCACACGCCTTACAGTTCTCCCTCAATTGGATCAAGATATTTAATGAAGCAGACTAGATCATACCAGGATCCTCAGCCTGTAATCTAACCCTCAATATCTACCTTATTTTCTTTCTTCATCTCAACAACTTACACAACAAGCTCACATTTTACAGTAATTCTTACATTCTGGAATTACAATCACACCAAACCCTATCCGACTCTTCGAACCAACCAAAAACATCAACAACAACAACAATAATAACAACCACAACATCAACCACAACCCTAGATGTCCTAGGTACCTCTTTATACTTATCTATGGCTTATCAACCATTACATCCTCTTATCAAAACCCTAACCCTATCATGGTTCGATATTATTGCATGTGTGCCTTACATGCTTTCCTCCTTTGCATGTGCTTTCCTTTGCACATGTTTCTTTTCCTACTAGCTGTATTTTCTTTATTTGTGCTTTATTCTAAAAAAATAGTCTTTTCCCCAATATGGGCCTGTGCCCAATAGGCCCCCAACACTGACATTGTGACTCCTCTCGAGTCACTTCCTTACTCCAACATCTGTCACTTATTTCTCAACCGTGTTATACATTTTAGTTATTCTCTGGCATTGTGCCTGAGCCTGACTGCTCCTTTCATACATGTTTTCCACCAGCTGTGCAATAACTAGGTGTTGTAGAATTTCTCCCCCTTCCAAGCCTATCTGCTCTATGTTCTCTTTTTGGTGCTGATATCGACGACCAGTTGCTCCAACTTTTCTTACAGGGGCTCCAACTAATCCTGTCACTCCATCTTATATGCTTGTACTACCTTCTCATCGGCTTATAATTTTTTCATTTCTGTGACCGTCTTGATCTTCTACGACAATGACATCATCCTCTGTCATTGTTTGACATATCGCATTGCTGCATGCATTTTTTACTCCTTCTGCTGCAACTCCTGTAATCTCCCATCCTCTAAAAGTTGTTTCCATAGCTGGGCCCTGTTCTCCAACAACTTTGCCATTATGTGTATGTTCTACACGATGTTCTATGTAGAAGTTGTTGCATCCTACTCTCTTTGCACTCTATCTTCTGGAGGAGTTGTGGGAACTACACGCTCCTCCAGTTCTTTGATCTATTCTCTATACTGTTGTAGAGTCTGCGTTATCTTTCTCATTTTATCTTGCGATGAGGCTACCTATAATCCTTCGTTGTCTGAGATGGAGTGGAATATTGCTTGAATATGGTTCTCCATCTCATCCACCTTTTTCTGCACCATATTTTTCTTCTTCCCTTAATGGATAAGTTCCTCCTTCAGTGAGGTGTTGTCTTACTTCGCCAATTGTAAGTTCGTCGCATCAGACCTTTATTTGGACTGAATCTCTTGCACGATGCTCACTTGTAATTTATACAACTCTTTAGTTGGACTCTTGGGAAACACCAAGTTCAACATCTCAATGTATTTCATGGGTCTTTGTGTTGTCTCCTCATCCATAAACAACATTTCAGGAGTGATGATAAAGTTTACGCTCCTCTATGCCGTGATCTACACTATCTCTTCAACTGGTGCCCCTTCTTTAGTTGGTGTTGTTGTCTTTTGTTTTCGTTTTCATTTCTTCTGTGCTCACCTGTCCTATCGGTCCTCTTGGTGCCTGCGTTGTGCCCGATAGAGCCTGTGTAGGACCACACTATGATTTCTTTTGTGTCCTTCTTTTCTTTCGAACTGGGCTACTTGCCCTCATTATACATGTTGTTGTCTTCTTTTCTTGTCTAGCTCCATTCCTTCTTGTATGTTGCATGAGGACTATTCTACCCTCTGTTTGGGTTTGTACTATTGGTATTGTTCTTGGAATTGCTGGTACTTTATGATCCTCCAACCACTCTTGGACCTCCATGTGGATGTCCTGCTTCGCCACACAATACTTCAGCTGCAACCACTCCTTGGCTAGATCCTTCTTTGATTGTAGCCACATACTATGGCGCGATGCCCATAAATTCTCTATTTGTGCAAACTCCTGGATAGTTTCTATGGGAATACTCCATGTATCTTCTAACATGTTATGGATCTATGTTAGGTATAGTGCGAACATGTCATTGTTAAGTTTCTTCTTCTTGGGATCTGTTGTGTTGCGAAGAGATGTGTAGCGTGCTACGCCACATTTTCCTATCCTTCACATGAACAAACTATACGTGGATTCTTTCTATCCCATGAGTGCAATGAGGATGAGTAACCACGAATAGTGGAACTTAGATCCCTAGTCTTGTGCATCCTTTCAGTCCTCTAAAAATGAATTTAGTAGATATAGGGCACAACTCATCGAGCTCCCCTTCGCGCACTGTGCCACAACTGCTACTACTCATGCGGGTACTTCCTCCTTCCTGCACTTATGCATTAACTTGCAACCTAACAATCATGTTGCAAATTGTGTCGTAGGATAATTGATGTCACTAATCCTAATTCCCATATTACCCCTCTCCATGCCATATTTATCTTGGATTTCGTCCAAAATGGATTTATCCTCATTTTTATCTTCCAGGTGTCATTCTAGATTCTCCCCATCCATGGGTATCCCTCTGATTGTTGAAATGAGATCAACATTAATAAGAACTGGCCTATCCATCCATAATATTCCTCCATGCATGATTTACACATCCATTGATGTTTTTACCATGCCCATAGTGTAGTATATCCAATAAGTTCATTATGCATGTAGTGTACAACCAGAGGATCCATTGTGCAGGCTCCAACAGTGGCGCACTTGATGGGCCTTCTCCTCTGCATTCCAGGTAACTTTGTGCTGCTAAGTAAGGTAACTTTATTGCATTAGAAACATCATGGTTGGCGTATTTAAGGGAATCTACTCCTCCCACCATGTCATAGTCGACCTTTTCTTGCTTGGGAAATGTTGGCATCAGTATGGCCAATTCTGCCTGTACACATTGTACGCCCTATGCACTGCTCTCTGCTCGCACCTTCTTATTCCATTGTGGGGATGATACCCCACCCTATGGTATGACCCCTTGCTCTGTTTCATGCTTTGTTTCTGGATCTAGGCCATGTTTCGTGGAATCCGTGGTCTGTTTTTCCTATTGTGGCCCTTTTCCCCCAGATGTGTTAGATTCCATTCTTTCGACATCCTCTTTCGGTTGCTTGACCTCCTATGCAAGGTTTTTCTCCTCTACATGCACCATGGCATGCTCATACTCCGCTATGTGGATTTCTTCCACATCCATGTATGTTGGCATCTTGTGTGTTCCAGCTTGTGGCACCCAGGTAATACTTCGTGTGTTTCGTCCAGTTCTTCTTGGTGCTCCAACTCTCAGTGGTGACATGTTGATGAAATTCAGACTGCAGACTTCTTAATTTCCAGGTGCTATAAAAAATTCACCCTCTCTTTCTTTTCCACTCAACTATGCATTCTAATCTTTAGAAAATATTACAGTAAGTTGTTTCCCCCCCTTGTGTGGATTTATAGTGGGACGGTGAAGTGGCAGCTGTGTCACACTGACAATTGTCACGTTTAACTTTTTGTTGTGTTTCCTGCGTGTTGTGACTTTCTACCCATTAAATGCTCTGCTGTGCACAACGTTTTCAATCATTGGTTTTCTTGTAACACACTGTTTATTCTACCGGTTCTTTTCTATCAAAAGCTTCCATTCTTGCCAATCTTTTTGTAGTTTTATCCCCTTTTTACTTTTTATGGATTTTTTTTTTCCTTTTTATTTTTTTTTCTCACTTTATCTCTCTTAACTTATACTATAATACACTATGTACATATTTTCTTACTACGTTGTAACTTTCTAAGTACTAGGAGGTTGACTGTCCTTGTACAACTTCAGTTGACTCCCATTGATCATTCCTTTCAGTTATGTGCCTCCTAGATCTTTCAATTGTACAAATACCCCATCTGTGACAGTATTCACTTCGTATGGTCCCAACCAATGCATTCAGAATCTCCCTGGATGCCGAAGAAATTTATTGTCATATACAAAGACTAGGTCTCCCTCCTTGAAACTCTTCCTCTTGATATGTCTGTCATGCCAATATTTATTTCTTGCTTTCTGTACTTCTTGGTGAAATATTTCTAGAATCCTATCTTCTTCCATCTTCATTAGTTGACTTGGCCTTTATTTTACCGTGCCTCACTCTGTCATGTTGGTAATTGCTGCAATGCACAGATTGGGTACCAGGAATTTTAACAACACCGTTGTTTCTTTTCCATATACTAACCTGAATGGTGTCTGTTTTGTCAATTTTTTGCATGTAGTATTGTATGCCCACAATATTGTTGGTATCTTCAAGTCCCAATCATCCCTATTAACATTGCATATCTTTGACAAGACATTCTCTAGGGTCTTATTAAATGCTTCCACTATTCAATTTGCTTGAGGGTGATATGGTGTACTCTTTTGATGGTAGAATACAAATTCCTCAGTCATAGACTTGATAGTACTGTTGATAAAGTGAGTACCTTGGTCACTCATCAAAATCATTGGGAATCCAATTCTAGTGATCACTTGCTCAAATAGGAAATGTGTTATTGTCTCTACACTGCAATGTTTTAGTAGTGTTGCTTATTCCCATCCATTATACATTATTTTGGTCACCTCAGTGATCAACTGGCAACATGTGTTCATGTTCCCTGGAAATATTAAAAGAAGAGTTTCTCCATAAGAAAAGTGATTTTCTTTCCTCTTTCAAAAACCATATGAAGGAAGGTCGTCGCAGCCTACCATATGCATGGGGTGTGATGATGCATGATCGTCGCACTTTGCCCTAAAGATGGACTACGATGTCGTCACATGCTATTTGTGCATAGGGTGTGACGATGCTTAAAGCATAGGAAATGTCAAATTTCACGAATGTTCTAGAAGGGAATCTTCTAGAAGATGAGGTGGCCTCCGATCGGTTTGGATCTTACTCGTTTCTTTGATTTAGTGGGATCATCCTAATCTCCTCATCCATATCTCTTTCACACTATATAAAGAGATATCTCTTATGGAAAGGACAAAGGTTGAATAGGCTAAGATTTGCATGGAGAGTTCTACTTCATATTATTCTTGAGAGCTTTGCTTTAGTTCTTCAAGTCAAATTGTGGATCTTCTTCATTCAAGGCATTGGATCAAAGGTTTGTGTGTTGAAGCAAAGAGCCATTGAAAGGGGAGCTTGCAACATCAAGGCATGGGTTATATTCTCCACTTTCCATTTGATTTAATATAGTAATGCATTTCTTCCCTATAAAAGTATCTCGTCTTATATTGTATAATTCCTTGATCATAAATGTAGACTTCATTAGAATATATATATCTTTGTTTTCCCTCTTTTTTGGTTTGTGATTCTTAGAAAGGATTACTATTCTACAAACTCAAGGAAGGAGCTACAAGGATGACACTAGCAAGGATCAAGCGTCATTTAAAAGGTATGTCACTTGTACCTCACTAAACTAGTTTATACGACAATGAAGTTTAAGGCGAAGTGTGTATTCTGCTCTGTTTTGTTCTAGTTTCCTGTGGAAGTTAGGGATATTTGTTTGTGTACACACTTACTGGGTATATGACTTTATTTTGGTTTTTTTCCTCTTATTTTCTTTTAGCCTTCTTTCTTTTCATGAAATTCATTCTCTAAGTTCGTGGGTGATCCATATTGACTCTCTGGGTCTGAAAGTTCAGTGAGAATTTTTGTCTTTCTTCCCATTTTCCTTTAGTTTCATATATCATCACATTGTACTCTGTAGATGATCCGTCAGGATTTTTCGAATGACTTATGGTTGAGTTTTTAATTGCATGCATTAATTGACCATTGAGAAACTTAACGAAAGAACGAGAAAAGAAAAGGAATTATACAACCATTAACATATTTGCAGATCTGAAAAACAATGAGAAACCGCAAACCATAATACACAGGTTGATAACGGAGTTTGGCACAACTTTGCCTACGTCTCCAGGCCTTTTCTTTGTGAGGGAGGCTTCTTTATTTCTGTTCGAAAGCTTAATGGTACATCATTACAATTCCGAATGGCTTCCAGACTGATCTGGTCATGTTCACCACGATCTCTAGAATCTTGCACAAAAAACGGCACCTGAAACAGATGTCCGAAGCTCTCAGAAATCGTCCGACAACATCTCCTCCTCAACAGCTTCCCTGCCTCAAACTGGCTTTGACTTGGCTTGCCTCAGCATCTCTGCTCTGAATTGCTCACCAAAAGCTGTCCCCATGGCCTCAAAATGGCCTTGGTTAAA
>ML827850.1:19857-54050 GCA_009831015.1 Picea engelmannii
AAAGGGAAAAGATGTAGAACAATTCTTAATGAGTATCAACTACCTAGTGGGACATATTTAATAAAAATGACCATTTTAGATTGAGTGACCACTCACTAACTACTTCATGTGCCTTATTTAGAAAAAAATACCTCATATACTTAAGCTTAAGTTAGTGGTCCATTATTCAAAACTGAAAAGGGAAAAAAAGTAGAACAATTCTTAATGAGTATCAACTACCTCGCGGGACATATTTAATAAAAATGACCCTTTTACATTGAGTGATCACTCACTAACTACTTCATGTCCCTTATTTAGAAAAAATTACCTCATATACTTATTAACTAACCCCTAAGTATCTAGAAGTAGGGAGCTTAAGTTAGTGGCCCATTATGCAAAACTCAAAAGGGAAAAAACTTAGAACAATTCTTAATGAGTATCAACTACCTAGTGAGACATATTTAATAAAAATGACCATTTTAGATTGAGTGACCACTCACTAACTACTTCATGTGCCTTATTTAGAAAAAAATACCTCATATACTTATTAACTAACCCCTAAGTATCTAGAAGTAGGGAGCCTAAGTATCTAGAAGTAAGGAGCTTAAGTTAGTAACAATTGTTTTTTTTAAATAAGGCACATGAAGTAGTTAGTCACATGTCTATTAAATATGTCCCACTAGATAGTTGATACTCATTAAGAATGGGACCACAGGTATACATATTCAAGTAACCCTTTTTTATGGCATAGTCTAATTGTGACATTTTCCCCAATTCTGGCTGTTATTTTTGTATAATCGGAGTGCCCTAGGGGTTTTTCAACACTCTAATCCATTTATGCATTCATAAATGTAGAACAACTATACAACTCCTAACTAACCCCTAAATATCTAAAAATAGGGAGCTTAAGTTAGAGACCCATTATGAAAATCTGAATAAAGATGCATAAGTTACAATTAAAAACCTTTTGTTTCTTAAAAATTTAGATTATTTATAGTTATTTATTTATTTATTAATTTTTTTTCTTTAGTTATTAAATATAGGATATAAAATTTAATTCATTTGATCTTAGATAGATATATGCTTGTCATATATCTATGCGTGTCTCAAAGATTAAGCCATGCATGTCTAAGTATGAACTAATTCACACTGTGATGTGGATGACTCATTAAATCAGTTATGTGATAAACAATTAAAATAAATTATGTGATAAACAATTAAAATAATATAATTATAATATAATCAATAATTATGATGATATGTATTTACACATTTTGAATTAAGATACTATTTAAAAAAAACTATATATTATATGTTTAATTTTTTTAGGCATTCTCTAATTGTTCTAAGTTTTCACTCTTTTCTTATTTAAATTACATTTTATAATAAAAAATAGATTTAAGATGCTCAAAATCTTTGAGGTATAATTAATCATTTAAATTTAGATTTCCAAGAGAAGAAAACAAAATTTAATAATAAAAAAATTGTTTTTAACTTTTAAATCAATATTATACTTATTAAATATATAACGTGAGCTGGCTCACATGCAGGTTGGCAGGATCAAGTTCGCACGTACATAATATTACCCAAATTCCGTGTTTAATGGCATCTTCCAAAATCTTCTCCTAAGATACTTCTTAGGTTTATAATATAAAATAGTTAATTTGTGTTTCAAAAACTTTTCCAAAAAAGAGTGCTAGAGTGTTTTTCCACCCCTGTTGTTTCAAACCCTAAATTGCTCTAACGAGTCCATGAGCGTTGTTGTATATACAATTGACACCTGCATTTATGTCACATCGACCATTATACATGTCATAAGTGGTGTTTAGGAAATGCCACATCCACCATTATACATGTTAGAAGTGGTATTCAGGAAATGAAAACATCTTAGTTGACCATGCAAAATCTGGAACATTTCTTGAAATTGATTTCGATCTTTGAACCATAATGCACAACCTCATTCTTGGTGGTTTGTTTGAGACGTCTTCATACAAGTAGACCATGGTGAGGTCACCATTGGTAGAGATGAATTTGATTCTTGCAGTGTGTAAATCGGCCACAAATGGAATAACAAATTCACGATCATGGTATTTTTGTTGGAAGTAAGGTGAAGAAGGGGGTTGTAGATGTAACCACGAGAGTTTGTAGTATGAAAAATCTCTCTTTGCTTCTCAGGGGATGATCATGCCAATTAATCAATAACATTTTATTGACATCATATTTAATATTTTGCTCACATATTTCAATGTTGTTGGATGATGAATGGGAAGGTGAAGAAATTGAGTGGCAAAGACAAGAAGGAATTGATGGAGGTTGATTTTCAAGTGGATCGAATACAAGTAAATTTTGTAGACTCATCCGAACAAGAGAAGAAGAAGCATAAAAAAAAAGTTCTAGGCATACGGAGTTCATAAATGTTAAGCATTTGGGTCTTTGATTGTCTTTTATGAGTTGATGCTCACTTTGATGTATTTAAGTTTTTTTTTTACTTGTTTTTTTAGAAGAACAACTTAGTGTGATTCTCTATAATCTTGTTCTTTGCCACATTTCTTTAGTTGTTAAGCTTATTATTTTGGATCTAAAGGAAGGCCTATAATATATAACATTATACAGGCATGCATGATTTAGATTGGATCGTTATATAAATTTTCATCCATCCTAGGATGTTTTGGGTAAATTTTTTGGATGGATTGGCTTGTAGGGCCCAATTTACGGCATGTCCCAGTGATCCAGATGGATTTCGGTGGCCTTTCACCTATTCCAATTGGCTCATTTTGACAGTTTTTCAGTTCGATAGTTTTTTCCTAGTTTTCGGGTCCTTGGCTTCCAGAGTCGTTTTGAGGCCCTAAACAACGTTTTTAGGGCTTGCCACAATCCAAATGTGTAGGGCTTGCTACAGGAAACATGTGTAGCCATTAGATATACCTTTCCAATGGGATATCATGCGCCTAAAATGGAGTTTGTATGCAAACATTACGACCCCGGGAAGTTGATGTACTAACTTACCCAAACGGGGCCCACATGACTTTTGGCGCTTCATCTCCTATGGTTAGTTTTTTGGATGTCTAGGGTTTTTTACATTCCTTTTCATTGTAAAAAGACCTTGAGAGCCTCATTGTAATAATCTTCTGGAAAATGAACACAACCATCACAACTCTTCTTAGAGATAAGCCGCCACCATTCTAGCAAGTTTGTTTTTCCATTTTACAGTTTCAACTTATTTCCTTATTGAATAGAAACCATTTTTACTGTATATTTGTTATTCTTTGTTAAGCATATTTTGATAATAATTTGTATTCATTTCATTCTGCTCATAAAATACAGATCACTCATTTTGGAGATTTGGGGTCTGAAACCTTCCAAATCCATTTTGAGGCATGAAATGACATTTTTTGGGATAAAAAAATTGTGATTTATATCCCAACCTCTTGATGTTTTTCTACATACTAAGACCTTTCCAATGGTGCAAAAATGACCTAAATGGGATCTTGTATGCAAAAGTTATGCCTCCTGCAACTTGACATAACTTGTTGACCATCATTGTATCAAGTGGACACCATGTCAACCTCCATTACTCCCATATGTGGGGCTAGTGTTGGCGCACAATGGGTAGACCCAGGGTTAATCATTAATAAACCAACAAAACCCTTAGACATCAACCCTTTCAACATCACCAACACGCAAGTGAAGTCTCACCCGAGGCATCTAGAGGAGCTGAAGGAACCAAGTTTCTACAATGATGAGGGGAAGTGAGGAATTTAGCATAACCATACTATGCATTATCCATTCATCTACTGTGTGCACAATTTATGTTACTTAACCTTTAATTATCGTTCAATATACCATGTGCACGAGATTACTCCACTTAACATTCATTCATTCACCATTAACTTAAGTGTGCATGACCATAACAACATATACCAATGACATATTCATAATACTATACCTTTATATTCTTTGTAGAGTAACAATAAACATGAGATGCATCAATAACACACAAAAACAACACATCAATACACAACGTTTTAACGTGGTTCACCCCAATCTGGGCTACGTCCACAACGACTGGCTTCTTATTTTATTCATTAGCAATCTCCTTATAGTTTCACACTGTGATTACAACAATATATATCGGTTGACATTAGCCAAACTTGCCTCAACCGTTCTGCTTCAGTGCGAGCCTAACTCCTTGAAACTTCAATCATCACTCAAAACACCCAAACACTTAGCAATTTTTCACTCTTGCATACTTCACCTCTTTCTACCCAAAAAGCCATTACAATTTATATCTTTACAATAAGGATAAACCCATTACAAAATGGTTACAAGGTGTACATAATGTCCCCAAAATCCTAACTACTTTCTGCATTTTGCACGCTAACTCTCAAACATGTGCCAACTGCTTTGTGCGCACGCTACTCCTTAGCCAAAATTTCTCATGATCTGTTCCAGTGCGATTCCCAAGAATTATCCAAGATAGCCTGCTCCAAAAGGCCCCCAACACTTACATGTGGCTCATCTCAAGCTAATTCAGGTCTTCTCTAGGCTGCCAAGAACTTCTGTAGTATACTGTTCACTGCAACTTTTTCCTTGACTTGTGCTTCTTGCTATACAATTTCCCCGACCATTTTTTTAGTTAATTGAGTCTTCAATTATTCAGTGGTTTCCTACGCTACCTTCTTGACCATGCCTTGAGTGCCGGATAACTTTGTTGCTACCTTATAGGATTCTACTTGCAATACTTCAATATTTTTCATGCGAGCCTACTGCTCCTCCCTTAGTTGATTTATTTTTGAATATAGCTTTCTGTTTTCAGCCATTGTTGTTACCACCTCTGTTGGCGGTAATGTACTCATTACTTATTTGAAATTATGCACCTTATCCTTCAAAACATGTCTCTTCTGGCCAATCTCCTCCAGCGCCACATCTTCAGTCAGCTGCATCCAAATGCCCATGCTTTCTGCATACAACTTAGAACATTCTATTTCCATACTCTTGATGTTCTATATGCTTGTGGTGACCATTTTCTCGCATTGCTCAATTTCCTCCAGGGGAGTGCTTGGTATCTATCACTCCTCTAAGTCGATTATCTTTGTTCGAAATCCTTGAATGGATTCTCTCAGCTTTGTCACTTATTCCTCCATTGGGGCATCTTCCTCCCTTGCCACTTTTGGAATAATGTTATAGACCCCCTCGATCCCCTATTTGACTCTCTCTTCCTTGTGTGTTTCCTCGTCCTGCTCCTGCTTGATTTGATCATTCTTTGCTTGCAACAAATCCTTATCTATGATTGTCTTTGTCAACTCCAACGAGGTTGATACTGTGCGTACTTGAATTTCCTCTGCCACACTTGATTGTAAGCCATACAAAATTTCTATAGGTAGTTGATATACCACTAAGTCAATATGACTTAGTGCCTTGGCTTCCTTTTGCAATTATGCCATGGGGAACTCTAAGGCTCCCATCGCTATCTTCATTACACATCTTTATTTTGATATGATAGAGGTCGTATGTTGCACCTCAATTGTGTGTGTTGTATTCTTTCTTTGCACTTGTTTTCCTATTTGTACTGTGGCAAGTTGCGTGGTCTCCAACAATTGTCGCAACATAGTAATATGTGCTTGCATATCCGCATGCCTTTCCTCCTATTGTCTTTTCATGTGTTCAAAAGCTTCATCTGTTGCTTCTATAACCTGGTATTTAATCTTATCCAAGTCATCTTCTATGAGGGATTGAATGGATGGTTCCCTTACAACTTTCATTTTCTTGCGCTGTGTGGTTGCTTTCCATGTGTCTACGTCTTTTATCTTCTCTCCTGCATGTTGTACAATCTTCCCTTTGTCGTTTCTTTTCCCTTATTCCTCTTCTCTTCTTGATATGTCTTCAATATCTGGTCATTGTGTCTCTGGTTTATTAGTCTCTGTTGATGGGATTTTCCAATCGTCAGTCCAATATTCCATAATGTGTCCCATCTCTTCCTCAGTTAACCTATATTGTGTGGGCATGCATTCCTAATTTGGGTCCTTCTTGGCTTGCACACATATGTGATGGTGCCCTGCCTTAAAGCATGCAACTGGCTTGTATGCTTCAACCACCTGTGGTGGTATGCATGTTGTAATATGAATTATTTTCCGAATTGTTTCCTTGTATATATAAAAAGCAACATTGTTGTTTAGCTGTGTTGGCACAGAGTCAGACCCGAGGTTAAATGTTTCAATAGTGCACCAACAAAACCATAACTACTGACCCTTTCAAAAACACCTGTGAAGAAGATGAAGTCTCACCCAAGGTAGAGGAAGGGGTGGTTGTAGGACTCAAGTGTCTACAACCTAGCTGGGACATAGATCTGTGATCACAGTACTTAACAGAGAACTTAGCAGTTAATATTCATTAGTATTGAACACTTATTCACATCGCATAAATAAACCCTAATTACAGAGAAGCGCAGTATTCAACAAGATCTAACACATCCAAGAACTTAGAACATAGAAATAGATTAGATCTAGCATTCATTCACATGATTAATCATTAAGCTACTATATCAGAGGCATATAACTACATAAAGATCACAACACTTAGCATAAATCACATCAATCACACAAGCACCCATATCACAAGATATACGTGGCTCACCCCCAGCGTGGGGCTACGTCCACCAACTCTTCTTCTTCTTTATTATCTTATGTTAATCTCCTTACAAGCACAAAGCATCAAAACCCACTCCGCATAGGACAGGAGATCTGCACGCACCTCCCTAGATCCTTCTCCCCTGAGTTAGGTCGCAGCACAAAGCCTTCTTACACAGTCTACACACAAAGCCTCTTACAATCACTTGCACTTAGCTACGCAAGTATTAACACACAGTATACACAAAGCCTCTAGATCCGCACTAAGCCAATCTTACTAGGTCTAGCCATTCTTACATCACCTAGATATCTATTTATACATTACAAAAGGCCTAAACATGGGCAAGACCCATGGGCCCACATCCCATACCCGTTACATAAACCCTAACCTGAAAAGTCCACAAAAGGTGGTAGGATACTGCGATCTCCTCTTCGCCAAGCGCTTCGTCTTCGACCAGCCTGTCGAAGTACCAAAAGCGGTCAAACATGACCAAGGTTCCCCACAACTTGGTCAAGGGCCAATAGGCCACCAACACTCACCTATGACTCGTCCCGAGTCACTCTTATATGGGTAGCTATGCCTCGAAGGCCTTGAGCTTGCCTCGAGCTACCTCGACCTGTTGCTTCGCCAAAGTCTCCTACTCAACGAACTCTTGAATAAATTTCTTGGTCATAGGTCCTACCAAGCACTGTTCCACCGAAGTGATTAATTGTTCTAGCTGTGCACCTTGTCCCTCAATTTCCTCAAAAAGTGTGCAGGCTTCCTCCTGCACTGGCTGGAGCCTCTAGGTCACTTCCATGAATTTACTCTGGATGACATGGACTTGTTTCTAAACCGTGCGTTGTTCCTGGGACATTTTCATCCTCTTGACTGCTGACAGTGGTTTCAATTATGCTTGCACTGTTGTTTCTTGTTTCTTTGCTTCCTGGAGCTATGACTCCGATGTTCTTAGTTCAGGATCCTCTGCAAGGCGCTCAGAGGTCTAGGCACTTTGACTATTGATTTGTTTTCATTCTAAGGCCAATGCCTTGATTATCTTGACTTCTCTCATGACAGTGTCTTCTCTCTAATCTCGCACTTCCTGCGGAGTACTTGCAATTCTAATTCTGCTACTCTTTGTTGAAGTTGTTGAATGGATTCAACGAGCTTCTCCATTTGGTTCTCCATTGTCTCTTCTTCTATCTATGCAAAGCCTGACATAGAGAAAAGTGATCTAGTGACTGCCTCCTTAATTCCCATTTGTTCTGCGAACAATTGTTCTTTTTCCTTCTAGGTCTGCGCTATTTCCTCTGCAAACTTCACCTGGAGGTCATCTTTTTCTTGTTGCGAAACTTGTCGTTTCTCTATGGTTTCCTCTTTTGCTTGCTTCAATGCCTCTGTGGCCTACTCTTTTTCTTCTTGGACCCAACGGAGGTGAGCCTCCATTGCATCTGTTATTCTGCGTAGATGGACAGACTCATCTCATACTATAATTCCTCCAGATGACAATGGCACAGTAGACACTGCGCGGTTGGAGTAGAGGCCTTGTTGTACCCCTTTGAGCTCTACTTCGATCCTATCATACATGGTTTCTTGCTTCTCTTCATTGCGCTATAGAATATCCTCTGAAGTGTCTGCTATAGTGGCGATGATGAGGTCGATTTCATCCACCGTGAGCACAGTCTTCAACTTGGGCTTACTGGATTTTGACTTATTCTGTGATGAAGGTTTCATTGGAGAAACCTTTCTTTTATTGGATGTCTCTGTTTTTGTCAGTGGATCTTTAGGTGGTGTCACTTCATGTTGCTTTTGCTTGTTTTCTTCCTCTACGTTCTCTTCCTGATCTACTTCGTCATCAGGTCCTCCTCCTGGCGACTATAGTGTTGTTTCCTTGGATGCGCTATTCAGTTCTTGGACCTCTTCCTTCTTTTTATTCCTGCTACTGTTGGGTGCATCATATTCTTTGCGGGTGATAACAGGGCTTCCAATGAGGTCGGGGTCGGAAAATTATGTTTTTTCTACTGGTATGAGGAATTTTGCAGGCCATTCCTTAGTTATTTCCTCCATATCCTCCTCAGTGAGGTTGTAATAAGACTGGAGCTCTTCTTTATGTTCGTCTCTGTGCGCAGTGATATATATGAAGTGCCTATCTGAGTGGAACTTCGCTATTGGCCTGAACCTATGAAGGGTGTTCGACGTCATGTGAGGGAAGGATTTATTAAAAAATTACCTCATATACTTATTAATTAACCCCTAAGTATCTAGAAGTAGGGAGCTTAAATTAGTGGCCCATTATGCAAAACTGAAAAGTGAAAAAATGTAGAACAATTCTTAACGAGTATCAACTACCTAGTGGGACATATTTAATAAAAATGACCATTTTACACTGAGTGACCACTCACTAACTACTTCATGTGCCTTATTTAGAAGCAATTACCTCATATACTTATTAATTAACCCCTAAGTATCTAGAAGTAGGGAGCTTAAGTTAGTGGCCCATTATGCAAAACTGAAAACAGAAAAAACGTAGAACAATTCTTAATGAGTATCAACTACCTAGTGGGACATATTTAATAAAAACAACCCTTTTACATTGAGTGACCACTCACTAACTACTTCATGTCCCTTATTTAGAAAAAATTAAATCATATATTTATTAACTAACCCTTAAGTATCTAGAAGTAGGGAGCTTAAGTTAGTGACCCATTATGCAAAACTAAAAAGGGAAAAAACATAGAACAATTCTTAATGAGTATCAACTACTTAGTGGGACATATTTAATAAAAATGACCCTTTTACATTGAGTGGCCACTCACTAACTACTTCATGTCCCTTATTTAGAAAAAATTACCTGATATACTTATTAACTAACCCCTAAGTATCTAGAAGTAGGGAGCTTAAGTTAGTGCCCTATTATGCAAAAATGAAAAGGAAAAAAACTTAGGACAATTGTTAATGAGTATCAACTACCTAGTGGCACATATTTGATAAAAATGACCCTTTTACATTGAGTGACCACTCACGAACTGCTTCATGTTCCTTATTTAGAAAAAAATAGCTCATATACTTATTAACTAACGCCTAAGTATCTAGAAGTAGGGATCTTAAGTTAGTGGCCCACTATGCCAAACTGAAAAGCAAAAAAACTTAGAACAATTCTCACATTGAGTACTGGGTGCGTGAACGCCTAGGTCAGATTTACATTGAGTGACCATTCAATCTCTAATTACTTCTTGTTCTTTTTTAGAAAAAAATATCTCATATATTTATTAACTAACGCCTAAGTATCTAGAAGTAGGGAGCTTAAGTTAGTGACCCACTATGCAAACTAAAAAGGGAAAAAACTTGAAACAATTCTTAATGAGTATAACTACCTAGTGGGACATATTTATTAAAAATGACCATTTTACATTAAGTGACCACTCACTAACCCGTAAGTATCTAGAAGTAGGGAGCTTAAGTTAGTGACCCATTATGAAAAACTGAAAAGGAAAAAAAAGTAGAACAATTCTCAATTAGCATCAACTACCTAGTGGGACATATTTAATAAAAATGACCCTTTTACGTTGAGTGAACACTCACTAACTACTTCATGTGTCTTATTTAGAAAAATTACCTCATATACTTATTAACTAACCACTAAGTATGTAGAAGTAGATAGCTTAAGTTGGTGGACCATTATGAAAAACTGGAAAGGAAAAAGATGTAAAACAATTCTTAATGAGTATCAACTACCTAGTGGGACATATTTAATAAAAATGATCATTTTAGATTGAGTGACCACTCACTAACTACTTCATGTGCCTTATTTAGAAAAAAATACCTCATATACTTAAGCTTAAGTTAGTGGTCCATTATTCAAAACTGAAAAGGAAAAAAATGTAGAACAATTCTTAATGAGTATCAACTACCTCGTGGGACATATTTAATAAAAATGACCCTTTTACATTGAGTGATCACTCACTAACTACTTAATGTCCCTTATTTAGAAAAAAATACCTCATATACTTATTAACTAACCACTAAGTATCTAGAAGTAGGGAGCTTAAGTTAGTGGCCCATTATGCAAAACTCAAAAGGGAAAAAACTTAGAACAATTCTTAATGAGTATCAACTACCTAGTGGGACATATTTAACAAAAATGACCATTTTAGATTGAGTGATCACTCACTAACTATTTCATGTTCCTTATTTGGAAAAAATTATCTCATATACTTATTAACTAACCCCTAAGTATCTAGAAGTAGGGAGCTTAAGTTAGTGGATCATTATGCAAAACTGAAACTAAAAGAGCACGAGAAGAACTATGCAACCCATGACTTGGAGTTGGTAGCCATAGTTCATGCTCTAAAGAAATGGAGGCATTATCTCATGGGAAGGAGGTTTGAACTCAGAACAGACCATAACGGTCTGCAATATTTGTTTGATCAACCAACCTTAAACGCTAGACAAAGTAGGTGGCTGGAATGTCTGTGTGAGTACGACTTTGAGATCAAGCATATCAAAGGAAAGGATAATAAAGTGGTTGATGCACTCAGCAAGAGGATGCATGAATTACATGCTACAACCATTAGCATGTATGGGACTGATATTAAAAGCAGAATTTTGGAGGCTGCAAATGTATATCTACAACACAGAGAATTGGTAGCCAAGCTACAACAGGGTAAGACGCCACAAAAGATGGAAATTTATAAATTGGAAACAGATGGAATACTGTTGTACAAGAACAAAATTTTTGTACCCAATGTCTTGTGCTTGAAATAGATAATTTTGCAGGAGATGCATAATGTGCCTTATGTAGGGCGCCCTGGATATCAGAAAATAGTAGCAACGGTCAAGAGCCATTACTTTTGGCTGTGTATGAAGAAAGAGATCGATGAATACATCGCCAGATGTATGGAGTGCCAGAAAGTTAAAGCTGAGCATAGGCACCCAACAGGGTTGTTGCAACCTTTACCCATTCCTGAGTAGAAGTGAGAAGTAGTAACGATGTATTTTATTATGGGATTGCTCAGAACAACCAAGCTGCATGATTCGATCATGGTGGTGGTGGACAAGATTACAAATGCTGAACATTTTGTTCCACTGAAAACTACTCACAAGGCAGTAGATGTTGCTGATATTTTCATAAGGAAAGTGGCAGGATTGCACGGAATTCCTAAAATGATTGTGTCCGACAGAGACCCAAAATTCACCTCAAATTACTGGAAAGGATTGTTCAAAGGATTCAGAATGAATCTGAACTTTAGTACAACTTATCATCCGGAGTTTGATGGACAGAAAAAGAGGGTGAAAAGAGTAATAGAAGACATACTGAGAATGTATGTGATGGACACACCATCAATATGGGAAGACTACCTACACTTGGTAGAATTTGCCTACAAAAATGGGTATCATGCATCGTTGAAGATGAACCCATTTGAAGAACTTTATGGAAGAAAGTGAAATACTCCAGTGAGCTGGGATAATCTAGCTGATAGAACAATAGTTGGGCCAGAGTTGCTCAAGGAGATGGATGACCAAATGATAAAAATTAAGCAAAATTTGAAAGTTGCCCAGGACAGGCAGAAAAGTTATGCTGATAAGAACAGAACCCACAGAGAGTTCAAAGTGGGTGATCAGGTTTTCCTGAAAGTGAAAGCTAACAGGAGTTCCCTGAAGCTGGGGAGTTGCGCCAAGTTGGCAGCCAGATTTTGTGGGCCATTTGAAATCTTGTAAAGGATTGGGCCAATTGCATATATGCTTGCATTACCTGCATCCATGACTGTACATAATGTGTTTCATGTTTCATTGCTTAAGAAATATATAACATATGTTAATCATGTTATCGTTTGGAATGTGATTCAGGTTTAACAAGAAGGTGTTCTACAAGTGCATCTTGTGCGCATATTGGAGAGGAAAAACAAAGAGCTCCAGAATCGAGCTATAGGTCTTGTAAAGGTCCAGTGGACCTGGTATGGTCCTGAGGACATGACATGGGAGCATGAAGATGTTATGCAAGCAGAGTAAATGGATCTTTTTGAAAATTTGAAAATCTTGCAGAAGCAGTGTAAAATTGCACTGAGGACAGTGCAAAAATAAGGGGAGGGGATTGTAATGTCCCCAAGGCCGAGCCCTGTTGTAAATCATGTCTATGAAGTATAAATATTGCATTATGAATTGTAATTATGTTTTATAGGCTAGTGAGCCAAGTCATATAAGCTAGTGGGCTTATGTGTTATTAGGCCAGGGAGCCTAAGTGTTGAAGGCCAGGAGCCTGATTTTTTTGTACATGTAATTATGCACAGTATTAATACAAAACATCTCTGCGTGCAGGCTGACCACGATGAATGAGTGATGGGGGACTAAGCATACAGAAAGCCTAGGTAAGGGAGAGGGGGCTGAGAGGTTGGAAGAGGGGATAAGCTGAGGGGGCTTAAACCCTTGAGAATAATATTAAATTATTACTATTCCAAAGCTATGTAAATGTGATGTTTTATCCTAAGTTCTTTGGAAGGATGAGTGACTTCCAAATGGGAAGGAATGAACTTCATGGGTGACAAGTGTCAACCCAAACGCATGCAGTTAAAACTGTTGAGTTGAGCCATGATGGGGGTTCCTCCTCCATTCTACCGTTGACTGTCTGAATCGGGAATCTCATATGACCTCTGCAAGAATACCCTCACGCAACTCTGAAACCAAAAAGGCCTGTGTTGATTTCTGGAGGACCCGGTACACCCTCTGTCAAAACCGTCGAGTCTGTGTTCGACCTTCACGTGGATTTATTATCACTCATCCCCGAAACCCAGAACCCCGAGTCTGTTCTGTATGGATGGTTTGGAAAACCGAATGTCTCATAATTGTTGAGCCTGGTTGGGTTGAAGTGTCTATCTTTCATCTGTTTGGGAAACCCGTGTTTGTTGTCCCAGTTGACTGTGGCAGCCTCGCAGTTCTTGGCTGGGTGTGGTTTGTTGTTGTTGTATGTTCGTTGCTGAGCATTGTTGTTTTTTTTCTGCTTTGTACGGGAACGAGATTAAGGAAACCGGTTGTATGACCTGTGTGTAACCTCTCTCCAGGTGAGTGAGGTGATTGTTGTTGAAGAGGCAGGTTATACCAAGCCTGTGAGCGACTCTTTCCAGGTGAGAGAGAGCGCGGAGGAGGGAGATATCTCCTGGAAGGAACAATGTAGCTGCCACTGAGCTCGGAGATTTTCGGTCCGGTCTATTGCTGAAGCCCAAGGCAAGGGAGGTTAGAAGCCGAAGGACTGTCTAGGTGACAGAGAAGGTGTATGCTCCTGGGGTGGGATAGGCATGTGGGGAAGGAGAGTCTGTGGGCAGTGGGCATAAGTGGTTCCTGGGAGAGAATCCTCCTGTTTTGACGTGTATTCTTCCTATAAACCTTACCTAGCCTAGGATTCCTTACTCGGTGGAGCTTAGTCCCAGCTCGGGGGTGACCTACCACTGAGAGTGATGAGCAGCGTTGTCTAAGGATGGGAGGTTCGTGGAAGGTTTAAACGCAGTTGGTGGTGCGTGACAATTTCAAAGATATGTGTCACTATGTTTTGTAATTCTGTAATTAATTAAATTGCATACCTCTGATTCTTGCAATGTTATCACGTATTTTGTTGTGCATATGAATTGTTGTTATTTCCATTAACTCTGAAATGCTAGCAGTAATTCTGTGTTTAACTATAATTAAGTGTTTTAAGTTCATTAGAATGCATAATGTTTTCCAAAAGTGTTTTTCCACATAGTATCATTGGCTCGACCGTGGGGTTCATGGCCGAGGGTGCTACAGTATGGTATCAGAGCCTGGTTTCAACGTTGAGCCTGGATGGGTCAAATAAGTGGTCTTTGGATCAAGCATTTGAGAAGAAATTGTGTCTGGAGGACTAATTTCAGACCTCAGAATGTTTTTGAGTGTCAACGGACTACTTGACCGTGTTACAAGCTCATGAGGTGTAGCGGTATTATAAAACTACAACTGGTGTGGTATATGGCCGTAGGGAGAGAGAGAAATCCACACCAGAAGTGTTGGATCAAGTAGATGAAAGTTCAGAAGGAGGGTACCAAGTCATTGGCCAGAATTCCTTGAGAAATAGAGTTGGATGGTCAGAATTCTCTATGGAGAACTCGTGAAATAGCGAGGACCGTAAGATAGCCAGAAGTTGCAAGGTGGTTAGTGGATGGAGAAACTCTCCACCCTAGGATCCAGAATAAACGTGGGTCATTGATCGTGGTTGGTTTGAACCGTTGGATCATTTCGTGAATTCAGGGATCGTGAACTTGGAGCGTAGGCCAAATTCTTGGTCACTCCAAGTCCCGAATTGTGAAAGAGATTAACAAGGGTAGAATCGGACGGTGGAGTGATTCCAGGAAGAAGTGTCGAAATCCCGTGAACCATCGGATCCAGCCAACTAGCGAGGAAGTTAGGGATGAAGAGATTTGATAGGTGTAAGCGTAGGAGAGATCTGGACTGTCGGATCAGGGGAGGCTCACAATCATTGGTATCATACATGAATTTCCATATCAGAATTCGGGGATTGAAGTGACAAGAGATTTGGAGTCCCTGCATCATGAACTCTCGGTTCACGAAACTCCAAAAAGATCTGGACTGTTAGATCCAAATCATCGAGGATCGTTGGATCTCGTACAAGAACTCGTGTATCGAAATTAGGGGATTGAAGTGACAAGAGATTTGGAGTCGCTGCATCATGAACTCTCGGTTACCCAAAACTCGAAACCCGAATTTCCGAAGTCCCGAAATCTTCGAATACGGAAGAACCGTAGCGTATTTTTTTTTTTACCGTTGGATGTTGGGTAAACGTGGACCGTCGATCCACCTGATTTACGTGATTTTGGTAAATTGAAACTACGGGAGATAGATGTGTGTACCTTAAACTCTTCGAAGGTCTAGCATTGGTCACGACCTTTGGTTACAAGGATAGGGAGAAAGAGGGAGCTATCACCCGAAAATTACAGAGCGGAGAAGAACTCGGAAAATTTGTGAAGTCGAAGCATTTTCTTAAATCAGAATGGTTTTGAATGTGTGGAAGATGTATTCTAGGAAGTACTTGGACTACCTCCGAAAAGGGATATCGATTTCTCAGTGAACTTGATGCCTGGAGCAACTCCAGTGTCAAAGGTTCTGTACAGGATGAGTGTGCTAGAACTGAAAGAGTTGCAGCTACAACTTGAAGAACTTCTAAAGAAGGGGTATATATGCCCAAGCATGTAACCTTGGGGTGTCCCAGTCCTGTTCGTAAAGAAGAAGGATGGAATGCTGATATTGTGCATCGATTTCAAGCAATTGAACAAAGTAACGGTGAAGAACAAGTATCCTCTGTCGAGGATTGATGATCTCTTCGATCAGTTGAAGGATGAAAATATTTTTTTGAAAATAGATCTAAGATCGGGATATCACGAAGTAAGAATAAAAGATGAAGAGATGAGAAAGACCACCTTTAGAACAAGGTATGGTCATTACGAGTTCACAGTGGTGCTGTTTGGACTATCAAATGCACCCATTGTTTTTATGAGCTTGATGAATGGAGTATTGAGGGACTGTCTAGACAAGTTTGTCATCGTCTTCCTGGATGACATTCTGGTGTATTCCGAGATCGAAGAAGAACACAAACAACATCTGAGGATGGTGTTGCAGGTGCTAAGAGAGCACCAACTATATGCCAAGATGAGCAAGTGCTCATTTTATCAGGAACAGATCCATTACTTGGGACATATTATCTCGAAGGATGGGATAACGGTAGACCCTGATAAGATTGAAGCCATTAGAGAATGGTCAGTGCCAAGGAACGTAATGGAAGTTAGATCCTTCATGAGATTGGTTGGTTATTACAGAAGGTTCATCGCAGGGTTTTCCAGGATATCTCACCCTATCACTTCCTTACAAAGAAAGGGGAAACAGTTTCACTAGACAGAGGGATGTGAGGAAAGTTTCCAACGATTGAAGCAACTATTAATCAGTGCTCCAATCATGAGGATTGCAGATCCAAATGAATATTTCATAGTATGCACTGATGCATGCAAAGAAGGACTGGGAGGGGTCCTCATTCAAAATATATTCGTAATCTGTTATGAGTCCAGGAAATTAAAATAGAATGAGAAGAACTATGCAACCCATGAATTGGAGTTGGCAGCCATAGTTCATGCTCTAAAGAAATGGAGGCATTACCTCATGGGAAGGAGGTTTGAACTCAGAACATACCATAATGGTCTGAAATATTTGTTTGATCAACCAAGCTTAAACGCTAGACAAAGTAGGTGGCTGGAATTTCTGTGTGAGTATGACTTTGAGATCAAGCATATCAAAGGAAAGGAGAATAAAGTGGTTGATGCACTCAGCAGGAGGGTGCATGAATTACATGCTCCAAACATTAGCATGTATCAGATTGATATTAAAAGCAGAATTCTCGAGGCTGCAAATGTAGATCTGCAGTACAGAGAATTGGTAGCCAAGCTACAACAGGGTAAGATGCCACAGAAGATGGAAATTTATAAATTGGAAATAGATAGAATACTGCTGTACAAGAACATAATTCTTGTACCCAATGTCCTGTGTTTGAAACAAATGATTTTGCAGGAGATGCATAATGTGCCATATGCAGGGCACCCTGGATATCAGAAAACAGTAGCAGCGGTCAAGAGCCATTACTTTTGGCCGGGTATGAAGAGAGAGATCGTTGAATACATCGCCAGATGTATGGAGTGCGAGAAAGTTAAAGCTGAGCATAGGCACCCAACAAGGTTGTTGCAACCTTTACCCATTCCTGAGTGGAAGTGGGAAGTAGTAACGATGGATTTTATTATGGGATTGCCCAGAACAACAAAGATGGATGATTTGATCATGGTGGTGGTGGAAAAGCTTACAAAAGCTGCCCATGTTGTTCCACTGAAAACTACTCACAAGGAAACAAATGTTGCTGATATTTTCATAAGGGAAGTGGCACGATTGCACGAAATTCCTAAAACGATTGTGTCCGACAGAGACCCAAAATTCACGTCAAATTTCTGGAAAGGATTGTTCAAAGGATTCTGAATGAATCTAAACTTTAGTACAACTTATCATCCTAAGTCTGATGGACAGACAAAGAGGGTGAACCGAGTAATAGAATACATACTAAGAATGTATGTGATGGACAAACCATCAATATGGGAAGACTACCTACACTTGGTAGAATTCACCTACAACAATGGGTATCATGCATCATTGAAGATGAGCCCATTTGAAGAACTTTATGGAAGAAAGTGCAATACTCCAGTGAGATGGGATAATCCAGCTGATAGAACAGTAGTTGGGCCAGAGTTGCTCAAGGAGATGGAGGACCAAATGATAAAAATTAAGCAGAATTTGAAAGTTTCCCAGGAAAGGCAGAAAATTTATGCTGATAAGAACAGAACCCACAGAGAGTTCAAAGTGGGTGATCAGGTTTTCCTGAAAGTGAAATCTAACATGAGTTCCCTGAAGCTGGGAAGTTGCGCCAAGTTGGCAGCCAGATTTTGTGGGCCATTTGAAATCTTGGAAAGGATTGGGCCAGTTGCATATATGATTTCATTACCTGCATCCATGACTATACATAATGTGTTTCATGTTTCATTGCTTAATAAATATATACCAAATGCTAATCATGTTATCGATTGGAATGTGATTTAGGTGTAACAAGAAGGTGTCCTGCAAGTGCATCATGTGTGCATATTGGACAGGAAAAACAAACAGCTCTGGAATCGAGCTATAGGGTTTGTAAAGGTCCAGTGGACCTGGTACGGTCCTAAGGATGCGACATGGGAGGATGAAAATGTTATGTGGGCAGAGTACCCGCATCGTTTTGAAAATTTTGAAAAGCTTGTAGATGCAGTGTAAAGTTCCACTGAGGACAATGTAAAAATAAGGGGAGGGGATTTTAATGTCCCCAAGGCCGAGCCCTGTTGTAAATCATGTCTATGAAGTATAAATCTTGCATTATGAATTGTAATTATGTTTTATAGGCTGGTGAACCAAGTCATATAAGCTAGTGGGCTTATGTGTTATTAGGTCAAGGAGCCTAAGTGTTGAAGGCCAGGAGCCTGATTTTTTTGTATATGTAATTGTGCACAGTATTAATACAAACCATCTCTGTGTGTGGATTGACCACGTTGAATGAGTGATGGGGGACTAAGCATCCACAAAGCCTGGATAAGGGAGAGGGGGATGAGAGGTTGGAATAGGGGCTAAGCTGAGGGAGCTTAAACCCTTGAGAATAATATTAAATTGTTACTATTCCAAAGCTGTGTAAATGTGATGTTTTATCCTAAGTTCTTTGGAAGGACGAGTGACTTCCAAATGGGAAGGAATGAGCTTCATGGGTGACAAGTGTCAACCCAAGCGCATGCAGTTAAGGTTGTTGAGTTGAGCCATGATGGGGTTTCCTCCTCCATTCTACTGTCGACTGTCTAAACCGGGAATCCCGTATGACCTCTGCAAGAATACCCTCACACAAATTTGAAACCAAAAAGGCATGTGTTGATTTCTGGAGGAGCCGCTACACCCTCTGTCAAAATTGTCGAGTCTGTGTTCAACCTTCCCGTGGATTTCTTATCACACATCCCCGAAACCCAAACCGTGAGTCTATTCTATATGGATGGTTTGGAAAACCGAATGTCCCGTAATTGTTGAGACTGGTTGGGTTGAAGCATCTGTCTTTCATCTGTTTGGGAAACCCGTGTTTGTTGTCCCAGTTGACTGTGGCGGCCATGCAGTTCTTGGCTGGGTGTGGTTTGCTGCTGTTGTATATTCGTTGTTGAGCCTTATTGTTTTTTTTTCTTCTTTGTACGGGAATGAGATTAAGGAAACCGGTTGTATGCCCTATATGTAACCTCTCTCCAGGTGAGGGAGGTGATTGTTGTTGAAGAGGAAGGTTTTACCAATCCTGTGAGCGACTCTCTCCAGGTGAGAGAGTGCGTGGAGGAAGGAGAGAGCTCTTGGAAGGAACCCTGTAGCTGCTACAAATCTCAGAGATTTCCGGTCTAGTATGTTGCTGAAGCCCAAGGAAAGGGAGGTTAGCAGTCGAAGGACTGTCTAGGTGACAGAGAAGGTGTATACTCTTGGGGTGGGGCAAGCATGTGGGGAAGGAGAGTCTGTGGGTAGTGGGCATAAGTGGTTCCTGGGAGAGAATCCTCCTTCTTTTACGTGTATTCTTCCTGTAAACCTTACCTAGCCTAGGATTCCTTACCCAATGGAGCTTAGTCCGAGCTCGGGGGTGACCTACTACTGAGAGTGATGAGCAACATGGTCTAAGGTTGGGAGGTTCGTGGAAGGTCTACACGCTGTTGGTGGTGCGTGACAGTTTCAAAGATAAGTGTCACTATGTTTTGTAATTCTGTAATTAATTAAATTGCATACCTGTGATTTTTGCAATGTTATCACGTATTTTGTTGTGCATATGAATTGTTGTTATTTCCATTAACTCTGAAATGCTAGCAGTAATTCTGTGTTTAACTGTAATTAAGCATTTTAAGTTCATTAGAATGCATAATGTGTTCCAGAAGTGTTTTTCTGCGTAGTAGCGTTGGCCCGACCGTGGGGCTGATGGTCGGGGGCGCTACAAACTTCTCTTCCTTTAATCCGTCTTGCATACGTGTGTAAGGCCACCACCCATGGATATGATTTTCCCCCAACTTTGGTTCCATGAAACGAACCCTCCTGCCACACAAGTGAAGAGACCTGTGCCAGACATGAAAGCCATCATTGCAAAGGATGGATGATGTCATCACTATTTTTTATGTCGCACTCGAGGTGTGAGAAAGCATTGCTTCCATATTGGCAAGAACAAGCCAAAACAAGATACAAAGTAGGGTAATTCTCGAAAAGAGAGAACACACGGGAGACTTAAAATGGAAAAACATAAGGAGGGAGGGACAAGGAGAAAGGACCACATTCACGTAGCCTGGAGCACAACGTGCTCAAAGATGGAAGCACACGTGTCCATTCCAGGTTAATGTCTAAGCTAGAGGCGATAAAGAAAGAGTGATAAAATTTGAAGGATAACAAAGGAGGGAAGGGGCCCCACCAGAAACCTACTATCAAAACAACGAGAGTATCCATAGGCCAAGTTAAGAAATGAAGTTATGGGAGGACTAGCCATTAATTCAGAGAGTTCCTAATTGATCTTAGATAGACAGATTGGCTTGGAGATCAACTTTTGAGTTGTTATTACGAAGAATTGGTAAAGACATGGAGAATGGAAGGCTTCTATCTCTTTGAAAATTCTTGAAAGAATGTTTTTGAGCAACATATCACATAGAAGATATCTTTTCCTAACATGATTTATGAAAACCTTGAGTCTCCTAGTATGGAGATAGTTTCAATACCCTGACTTCGAGCTAGACATAGACCTTGGAAAAGTGCGTTTTTCTCTGGGCCAGACTTAGACCTTGGAAAAGGGTGTTTGTCTCAGCTTGATTAGCCCAGGATTCATGAAAAGGTGATTCTAATTTGTCCTCTTGGGGAGAAGATAACCCCACCCAGATTTTTCCTTTATCTGCTAGAAAAAATACATGTGTCCTGTTGTTTCCTTTATCTGCTAGAAAAAAAAGATGTGTCCTGTTGTTGGCGTGCCACATGGGAAACCAGACTACCAACAAAACAAATGATTCTTCAGGCTTTGGGAAAATATAAAAAAATATTCTATCCTTTAGCCCTGAATATGTATAAAAAAAAATATAAGCCCTGCCAAATAAATATCAGAATCTACTTGGTGCTTTTCAACTTGTCTATAGTAACTATGGTGTGAAAATAAAGCTAAGAAACTATACATAGGAAATCAGATCGGAGTGGAGGGGACATTATCCCCCAAACCCTATGGTGAGAAAATAAAGCTAAGAAACTATACATAGGAAATCAGACCGGAGTGGAGGGGACATTATCCCCCAAACCCTCAGAATTCCCTTCCTGGGGTCATCGAAGCTAATTCCTGTTGTCTTCTCTGCTTGAAGGGTGATTTGGTGATTTTTTGGTCCAATGTTTTGATCTGGATTTGGATGTAGTCCAACTGCATTGAGATTTCATTGTTGGCAGCTTGGAAGTTTGCCATTGCCTTTCCCACGAGTGCCTTCACATGTCAATACAAATCAACATTTATGTAGTATTTAGTCTTCTGTGACCTTAATGACTCTTTATCTGAGATGCATGAAGTCATATCAACATCAATTTCTCTATCTGGCATCGAAATTCTCTCCAACGGAGGGCCACCCCCAATATTTCCAACTCTATCCGAATTTTAGGTGGGGTGTGGATGGTGAAGTCATCTGCCACCATTACTGTCTCTTGTTGACATTGAGAAATGACATTTGCCTTCACTAGTTTCTTACTCTACTTGTTGTTCCCCTTCTAAACATTTTATCATTCTAGATGGAAATGGCAACTTTGGGGAGAGATGAGGAGTCCCACACAAGTGAGAGCCAGCCACACCCAGTTCCGACGAGCATAAGTGGAATTGAAGCATGAAAAATCCAAATTTCATGCATCCCCTCTTTAAAAACTCGGGCACCTCCATCAATCTTCATGCCAAACCCTCGCCTTTGAGTACCTTCGAATGTGCATTTAGATTTTCTTGTAAGCCTACTACCTCATACTTTGTCCTCTTCTTCAAATGACCAGGAAGAGCCATTGTTATTGTTATTTCCGTCTGCAACCAGGATCAAGTATGACCATGCTTAGCTCTGGTCTGCATTGATATTTCCCTTGTGCACTGCTCACTGCTTTGTCATCGACCATAAATCTCCCACAAACCTTGGGTATAAACCACCTTTGTCAAATTGAATGCAGGTGTTGTCATATTAAAGTTTGGCATGAGGGAGGGTTCGGATTTGAACCGGGTGGAGCATTGGAGCTCATGCCGGCTCAACACGTGGTCTCTCATGGGCATGTGGCTACCACGCTGCTCCTACTTGTCACAGCTCCTAAAATAATATAATTATAATACGAATAATAATTATGATGATATATATATTTATACGTTTTGAATTAAGATATTGTTAAAATTTTGAAAAATATCTATATATTATATGTTTAATTTTTTTTATACTTAAATTTGTATTGGTTAAAGATAAAGTCAATGGATCTATTTTTTTAATAATTGAATTTGTTTTTGTTAAAGACAAAGTCAATGGATCTAATTTTAAAATTAAGATATCAATTCATAATTTAATATGAATATTTTTGTTTTTAACTTTTAAATCAATATTATACTTATTAAATATATAACGTGACTTGGTTTAGTTGCATTTTCGTTGGATCAATTTGCATATATTAGTCAAAGGTACATAATATTACCCAAATTCATGAGTGAGAGAGGGAAAGAGCTAGAGAGAGGGATGGGGCACAGAGAGCGAGAGTGAGCATGAGTGAGAGATGTAAAGAGCTAGAGAGAGGAGGGGGTAGAGAGAGCGAGAGTGAGGGAGAGAGGGGATAAAGATGGAGGGGATACAAAGTGAGGGGTATATGTAGGAGAGAGAGAGGGGGGTGAGACATAAATAAAACAAGAGGGAGAGAGAAAGAGAAAAGGAGGGAGTGTGAGAGAGAGGGGGGATAGAAAGTGAGGGGTAGATGTAGGGAGAGGGAGAGAGGGGGTGAGACATAAATAAAGCAAGAGGGAGAGAGAAAGAGAAGAAGAGGGAGTGAGAGAGAGAGGGAGTTAAAGAGAGATAAGGGGAGAGAGGTAAAGAGAGAGGAGGAGGGAGAGGAAGGGAGAGAGGGAAAGAGGGAAGGCATGAGAGAGGGGGGAGGGATAAGGGACCCCCTCCATGCATTGATTTAAGTGCTAAAGTCTATATAGGTATACATACCCTACGCCCTTCTGGATTTGAAATTGTGACCTCTGAGGAGGAAACACATATTCTTAACCATTAGGCCCACTTATAATGTGTGTGTGTGTGTGTGTGTGTAATTTTGAAAAAATACCCCACACTAGAACAATGAGTTCTCTAAAATTATGAAATTATGTAATTATGCAATATGTTCTCTAAAATTAAAATTATGCAATATGCAATGGGTTCCTTTTAATGCATTATGATTTAAATATATTTAAATCGGGTTTCCTCCAACTACCTACTTGATCGAAATTAAATTCTACAACTACTTAAGTCCTATTACATAAATGTCCATGACAAACAATTTAAGGAGATTCTTCGGATCCATGCCAAAATCAAATAACAAAAAGGACGATCTGATCTCTTCTTGTCTTGATGATATCTTTCAACCTCCTCCCATTAACTTCTCTGATTCATCTTTTCCCCATAGGTTCTCTGAGATACACCATCTTTCAAAATTTAAATTTTACTCAAAAGGTGTGCTAAGCGCTATGCTGTCATCCCATGTGGCTTTGTTGGCGATGCTCCTGCATCATAATCTAGAAAAGGAATTCCATTCCAAGTTTGTATTCCATCTTTAGGGTTATTTATAAAATACATGAATAGTTGGAGCAGGTGCACTCGCTCCAACTAATCCTTTGTTTAGTTACATTTACCACTTGTTACAGACGTTTACATAGATTTATCCACTTAGTAATGTATTATAATGTCTAATACATATATTTTATGACTATTAGGGCCTAAGATGCCCCCTCAACATCTCCCCTACACCCAATTCCTTGCTCATCCCGAGAAAGTGTGCAAATAACTAATGACCTATTACTCTTTAGCCTTTGTCTTCAATTTGGTAGATGTCTATGCAGTTGGTGAGTCTCGTAGCGCTTTGCTCCCACCCAACAATGGTCCTCTTGATCATGTTGTTTCACTTCTCTCTGGTGCCTTCAGAGTGGTGAGTGGCTCATCCCGGGCTCATATCGCACCTGCACAACACCCTATGGTGGAGGTCCATACCTCGAATGACAATGTTGCAACTTCAAGCTTCAGAGGTCACAAATCGGGAACAATGTTGCAAATTTTATATCAAGGGGTTCAATCAAATTGTTTGTTCTTCTATCATCATCTTTTCTCCTCATCTCTCCATGTGTGTGTGTGTGAAAATATGTTTCTCTCTTGAATTCCTTTAATTTCTTTCGGCATGTTCATCATCTATGCTTTATTAACTGTTACTTTCTAAATGCTCTGATCACTAAATTTGGATGTGTTGGAGTTTGCATTTGATATATGAAGGAGGACTTGACTAACTTGACTCTACTATGACTCTTTCATTGTTAATAAAATACAAGAGATTTTTCTTGTGCGAGTCTTGACTTCATTTTTTCGACTCGATATCAACTATTGTCTGTGAGAGACCGATCCAACTCATATTGCAAAGGTGGAGGGGATCTCCTTCCTTCAAAGAAGACACATGTCTAACCCCATCCTTTCTTTAAACTCTCTACTTGTAACTTGGATTTAAAAAATACTTATGAAACAATTAATTGATACATAACTGATTTGATACTTTTTCATTTTCTCAACTAAACTATTGTCCTCCATGCAAAAATTTTGTGCATACATCCATATGAGTGGAATTTTATCAAATTGTGAATGTCTGCATCGATACACCAAAAACTAGTATGTTCGGACTTCCAACTAGTAAATTTTGCAAGAGATGCACCAACACAGATTGTGGCCAATTTTATAGGCGTTATTAGTCGCTGCCAAAGCAGGACTATAGCGATGAGTTTGCTATTGATTTGACATTAATTTCCATTGAATTAAAAAAATTCCATGGGAAACCTAATGTTCTAATAAGAAATACAATTTTTTATTTTTTAATCTATAAAATAATTTATTTATTTAAATTGTCATTGGTTGAAAAGTTTGAGGTTTTATTGTGGCCTTCACGTGGTTCAAGAATTTAAATTAATTGCACAATCAATATTTCATATTCCCATAAATAATTTTGTCCAAACCCATGCTACCAACTCATCGACATTTCTGGAAAATCATGGTACTCCACAAGCTGATACTTGACCTTCTTCCACATTCCCTTGGCCCCACCGGGGGAAGAAATATCCCCATCATGACTCGCATGAGGATGACCTTCAGAGTTTCTCGAAACTGATACATCACTGAACTTTAAATTCCCAGAATCGACCTCTGAAGAGCCTGTTCTTAACTATCCCAGACCTTAATCTCGATACTTTTTATTGAAGTCCACACAAAATGAATCTCGCTTCTATTTTCCAATTGAAAAATTGATTCCAATACAAGATAAAATTTCTGTATACCCCAAGATGATGTTAGGAAAATTTCTGGACCTGCCAAGATAGGAATATAAAGGAGTATACAGTGTATTCTAAAGGAGTATATAAAGAATATAAAATATTAATATGAATAATAGATTACAATTATAATAAACATAGTAATATTAATAATCAATTATAATTCTAATGAAAAAATTAATAGTAATAATTAATTTCACTAATAATATTAATATTATATTATAATGATACTAAATATAGTTATAATAATAATTATAATAATAATAATAATAGGAACAATTACTTTCACTAACTTAATAATCAATTATAATTATAATAAAAATATTAATATTGATAATTATTTTCACTAACTTTTACTAATAAAATTTAAATAATAAACTTAATTATGCATATAAGGTTTTAAATCATTATTATTATCAATTTTCAAACATGTCAAAGGCATGTACTATGTTGCCTTGCAACTCTTGTTTTACAAAGAAAGGGTCACTTAAGAGTAGGTATACTTCACCTTTATAGATGTCTGCATTAGAATTGATAAAAATACAAATCAGAACATATATGTCGTTCAATATTTGACTGGTGCATCTTGCAACATCTAGACCACATGTTTTGACCATCTCGTCCCATCATCTTCCATCCTTCAACCATTGCTAGACTTTGTGCAACATATCTTTATTCTTCTTTGTCGATTCTCCTTCTGCATTCTTGGTAACTTTCATCCATGAAATTTCCAACAAGGCAAGCACTTGAGCACAACAACCTCGAACAAGCTGAAGTTGAGGGTGCCACCATCCTTCCATGTTTTCACGTTTCAATGTTGGGAATGATAACCTCTTTGTACCCAAAAAAACATAATCAGATTGACTGGAAATCATGGTAGGGTTTCTCGCTATTCGATAAGTAGTTGTCATTTTAAATTAAGTTGACATCCCTACTGATAACGTCGAATGGAAAAGGCTCTTCCAAACTGAATTAAACACGAAGCTTAGATACTTCTCTAAACATAGGAAAAATAATTACTAGGTGAGTGTGTAAGATCTCCAACAAGATCGAATTCATTTACAAATTCTATACTACTTATCAAGTACCAATAGAAGTGTACAAGGGTGTCTAACCAAGTGAATCCACTTGTATTGCTTTCATGTATTCTTCCCAACTACAATTTTGTCCATGGAATGATAAATCATAAGGTTTAAATATGGAAAAACATGTCTAAACTAAAATAAGTTCTTTAAAGCTTGGGCAATTGCTAACATAGGAAAGAAATAGCAAACCGTGAGCATATTGGAAGATATTTAAACTGCAAAAAAGAAAATAGGAGAAACAATGATATTAAACATATTGATAATTCTAGAAATTGATAATTCTATAAAAATAGAGTGATGTTCATAGGCCTCTTTGGAGGGGAAACCTACTTCATGTCCCTTATTTAGAAAAAATTACCTCATATACTTATTAACTAACCCCTAAGTATCTAGAAGTAGGGAGCTTAAGTTAGTGGCCCATTATGCAAAACTCAAAAGGGAAAAAACTTAGAACAATTCTTAATGAGTATCAACTACCTAGTGGGACATATTTAATAAAAATGACCATTTTAGATTGAGTGCCTACTCACTAATTACTTCATGTGCCTTATTTAGAAAAAATTACCTCATATACTTATTAACTAACCCCTAAGTATCTAGAAGTAGGGAGCTTAAGTTAGTGGATCATTATGCAAAACTGAAAAGGGAAAATACATAGAACAATTGTTTTTTTTTAAATAAGGCACATGAAGTAGTTAGTCACATGTCTATTAAATATGTCCCACTAGATAGTTGATACTCATTAAGAATGGGACCACAAGTATACATATTCAAGTAACTCTTTTTTATGGCATAGTCTAATTGTTCTACTTTTTTTCCATTTTTCTAGAATATTTTCTGATGACATTTTCCCCAATTCTGGCTGTTATTTTTGTATAATCAGAGTGCCCTAGGGGTTTTTCAACACTCTGAATCCATTTATGCATTAATAAATGTAGAACAACTATACAACTCCTAACTAACCCCTAAATATCTAAAAGTAGAGAGCTTAAGTTAGAGACCCATTATGAAAATCCAAATAAAAATGCATAAGTTACAATTAGAAACCTTTTGTTTCTTAAAAATTTAGATTATTTATAGTTATTTATTTATTTATTAATTTTTTTTCTTTAGTTATTAAATATAGGATATAAAATTTAATTCATTTGATCTTAGATAGATATATGCTTTTCATATATCTATGCTTGTCTCAAAGATTAAGCCATACATGTCTAAGTATGAACTAATTCAGACTGTGAAACTGCGGATGACTCATTAAATCAGTTATGTGATAAACAATTAAAATAATATAATTATAATATAATCAATAATTATAATGATATATATTTACACATTTTGAATTAAGATATTATTAAAAAAAAAAAAACTATATATTATATGTTTAATTTTTTAGGCATTCTCTAATTGTTATAAGTTTTCACTCTTTTCTTATTTAAATTACATTTTATAATAAAAAATGGATTTAAAATGTTCAAAATCTTTGAGATATAATTAATCATTTAAATTTAGATTTCCAAGAAATTCTAACCGTATTTGCAAAATTAAATAGAAAATATCCAAAACTTAAAATAGTTAGAATATGAGATTTTTTAATAATTGAATTTATATTTATTAAATATAAAATCAATGAATATAATTTTAAAATTAATATATTAATTCAAAATTTAATAAAAATATTTTTGTTTTTAACTTTTTAAATCAATATTATAATATAAAATATTATAATATTTTTGTTGGCTGGATCAAGTGTTTAATGGCATCTTCCAAAATCTTCTCCTAAGATACTTCTTACTTTTATAATATAAAATCGTTAATTTGTGTTTAAAAAACTTTTCCTAAAAAGAGTGCTAGAGTGTTTTTCCACTCCTGTTGTTTCAAACCCTAAATTGCTCTAACGAGTCCATTTACATTTTGTGTTGCTTGGATGAGCGTTGTTGTATATACAATTGACACCTGCATTTATGTCACATCGACCATTATACATGTCATAAGTGGTGTTTAGGAAATGCCACATCCACCATTATACATGTTATAAGTGGTATTTAGGAAATGAAAACATCTTAGTTGACCATGCAAAATCTAGAACATTTCTTGAAATTGATTTCGATCTTTGAACCATAATGCACGACCTCATTCTTGGTGGTTTGTTTGAGAGGTCTTCATACAAGTAGACCATGGTGAGGTCACCATTGGTAGAGATGAATTTGATTCTTGCAGTGTGTAAATCGGCTACAAATGGAATAACAAATTCACGATTATGGTATTTTTGTTGGAAGTCAAGTGAAGAAGGGAGTTGTAGATGTAACCACGAGAGTTTGTAGTATGAAAAATCTCTCTTTTCTTCTCAGGTGAGGTGATGACCATGCCAATTAATCAATAACATTTTATTGACATCATATTTAATATTTTGCTCACATATTTCAATGTTGTTGGGTGATAAATGGGAAGGTGAAGAAATTGAGTGGCAAAGACAAGAAGGAATTGATGGAGGTTGATTTTCAAGTGGATTGAATATAAGTAAATTTTGTAGACGCATCTGAACCAGAGAAGAAGAAGCACACAAAAAAAGTTCTAGGCATATGGAGTTCATAAATGTTAAGCATTTGGGTCTTATATTGTCTTTTATGGGTTGATGCTCACTTTGATGTATTTAAGGTTTTTTCTTGACTTGTTTTTTTGTAGAAGAACAACTTAGTTTGATTCTCTATAATCTTGTTCTTTGCCACATTTCTTTAGTTTTCAAGCTTATTATTTTGGATCCAAAGGAAGGCCTATAATATATAACATTATACAGGCATGCATGATCTAGATTTGATCGTTATATAATTTTTTATCTATCCTAGGATGTTTTGGGTGAAAAATTTGGATGAATTGGCTTGTAGGGCCCAATTTACGGCATGTCTCAGTGATCCAAATGGATTTTGGTGGCCTTTAACCTATTCCAATTGGCTCATTTTGGTTGTTTTCTAGTTCGACAGTTTTTTCCTAGTTTTCGGGTCCCTGACTTCTGGGGTCGTTTTGAGGCCCTAAACAACGTTTTTAGGGCTCGCCACAATCCAAATGTGTAGGGCTTGCTACAAGAAACATGTGTAGCCGTTAGATATACCTTTCCAATGGGCTATCGTGCGCCTAAAATGGGGATCGTATGCAAACATTACGACCTCGGGAAGTTGATGTACTAACTTACCCAAACGGGGCCCACATGACTTTTGGCGCTTCATCTCCTAGGGTTAGTTTTTTGGATGTCTAGGGTTTTTGACATTACTTTTCATTGTAAAAATACCTTGAGAGCCTCATTGTCATCATCTTCTGGAAAATGAGCACAATTGTCACAACTCTTCTCAAAGATAAGCCGCCACCATTCTAGCAAGCTTGTTTTTCCGCTGCATTTTATAGTTTCAACTTATTTCCTTATTGAATAGAAACCATTTTTACTATATATTTGTTATTCTTTGTTAAGTATATTTTGATAATAATCTGTATTCATTTCATTCTGCTCATAAAATACAGATCACTCATTTTGGAGATTTGGGGTCCAAAACCTTCCAAATCCATTTTGAGGCATGAAATGACATTTTTTGGGGTAAAAAAATTGTGATTATAGATCCCAACCTCTTTATGTTTTTCTACACACTAAGACCTTTCCAATGGTGCAAAAATGACCTAAATGGGATCTCGTATGAAAAAGTTATGCCTCCTGCAACTTGACTTAACTTGTTGACCATCATTGTATCAAGTGGATACCATGTCAACCTCCATTACTCCCATATGTGGGGCTAGTGTTGGCACGCAGTGGGAAGACCTAGGGTTAATAATTAATAAACCAACAAAACCCTTAGACATCAACCCTTTCAACATCACCAACAAGCAAGTGAAGTCTCACCCGAGACATCTGGAAGGGTTGGAGGAACCAAGTTTCTGCAATGATGAGGGGAAGTGAGGAATTTAGCATAACCATACTACACATTATCCATTCATCTACTGTGTGCACAATTTATGTTACTTAACCTTTAATTATCGTTCAATATACCCTTTTCATGACATTACTCCACTTAACATTCATTCATTCACCATTAAATTAAGTGTGCATGACCATAACAACATATAACAATGACATATTCATAATACTATACCTTTATATTCTTTGTAGAGTAACAATAAACATGAGATGCATCAATAACACACAAAAACAATACATCAATACACAACATTTTAACGTGGTTCACCCTAATCTGGGCTACGTCCACAACGACTGACTTCTTATTTTATTCATTAGCAATCTCCTTACAGTTTCACACTGTGATTACAACAATATATATCAGTTGACATTAGTCAAACTTGCTTCAACCTTTCTGCTTCAGTGTGAGCCTAACTCCTTAAAACCTCAATCATCACTCAAAACACCCAAACACTTAGCAATTTTTCACTCTTGCATACTTCACCTCTTTCTACCCAAAAACCCATTACAATTTATATCTTTACAATAAGGATAAACCCATTACAAAATGGTTACAAGGTGTACATAATGTCCCCAAAATCCTAACTACGTTATGCATTTTGCACGCTAACTCTCAAACATGTGCCAACTGCTTTGTGTGTGCACTACTCCTTAGCCAAAATTTCTCGTGATCTGTTCTAGTGCGATTCCCAAGAATTATCCAAGATAGCCTGCTCCAAAAGGCCCCCAACACTTACATGTGGCTCATCTCGAGCCAATTCAGGTCTTCTCTAGGCTGCCAATAACTTCTGTAGTATATTGTTGGTCGTTGCAACTTTTTCCTTGACTTGTGCTTCCTACTATACAATTTCCTCGACCATTTTTGTAGCTAAGTGAGTCTTCAATTATTCAGTGGTTTCCTACGCTACCTTCTTGACCATGCCTTGAGTGTCGGATAACTTTGTTGTTACATTACGGCTTCTACTTGCAATACCTCAATATTTTGCACGCGAGCCTACTGCTCCTCCCTTAGTTGATTTATTTTTGAATATAGCTTTCTGTTTTCGGCCATTGTTGTTACCACCTCTGTTGGCGGTAATGTACTCATTACTTCTTTGAAATTATGCACCTTATCCTTCGAAACATGTGTCTTCTGGCCAATCTTCTGCAGCTCCACATCTTCAGTCAGCTGCATCCAAATGCCCATTATTTCTGAATACAACTTAGCACATTTTATTTCCATGCTCTTGATGTTCTATATTCTTGTGGTGGCCATCTTCTCGCATTGCTCAATTTCCTCCAGGGGAGTGCTTGGTATCTATCATTCCTCTAAGTCAATTATCTTTGTTCGAAATCCCTGAATGGATTCTCTCAGCTTTGTCACTTGTTCCTCCATTGGGCTGTCTTCCTCCCTCTCCACTTCTGGAATAATGTTATAGACCCCCTTGATCCCCTATTTGACTCTCTCTTCCTTGTGTGTTTCCTCGTCCCACTCCTGCTTGATTTGATCATTCTTTTCTTGCAAAAAATCCTTATCTATGATTGTCTTTGTCAAATCCAATGAGGTTGATACTATGCGCACTTGAATTTCCTCTGCCACACTCGATTGTAATCCATACAAAATTTCTATAGGTAGTTGAGATACCACTAAGTCAATATGACTTAGTGCCTTAGCTTTCTTTTGCAATTATTCCATGGGGAACTCTAAGGCTCCCATCGCTATCTTCATTACACATATTTCTTTTGATATGATAGAGGTCATATGTTGCACCTCAATTGTTTGCGTTGTATTCTCTATTTTCACTTGTTTTCCTATTTGTACTGTGGCAAGTTGCGTGGTCTCCAACAATTGTCGCAACATAGTAATATGTGCTTGCATATCCGCATACCTTTCCTCCTATTGTATTTTAATGTGCTCAAAATCTTCATATGTTGCTTCTATAACCTGGTATTTAATCTTATCCAAGTCATCTTCTATGAGGGATTGAATGGATGGTTCCCTTACAACTTTCATTTTCTTGCGCTCTGTGGTTTCTTTCCATGTGTCTACATCTTTTATCTTCTCTCCTACGTGTTGTACAATCTTCCCTTTGTCGTTTCCTTTCCCTTATTCCTCTTCTCTTCTTGATATGTCTTCAATATCTGGTCATTGTGTCTCTGGTTTCTTAGTCTCCATTGATGGGATTTTCCAATCGTCAATCCAATATTCCATAATGTGTCCCATCTCTTCCTCAGTTAACCTATATTGTGTGGGCAGGCATTCCTGATTTGGGTCCTTCTTGGCTTGCAAACATATGTGATGGTGCCCTTCCTTAAAGAATGCAACTGGCTTTTATGCTTCAACCACCTGTGGTGGTATGCATGTCACAATATGAATTCTTTTCTGAATTATTTCCTTGTATATATAAAAAACAACATTGTTGTCTAGCTGTTTTGGCACAAAGTCAGACCCGAGGTTCAATGCTTCAACAATGCACCAACAAAACCATAACTACCGACCCTTTCAACAACACCTGCGAAGAAGATGAAGTCTCACCCGAGGTAGAGGCAGGAGTGATTGTAGGACTCAAGTGTCTACAACCTAGCTGGGACACAGATCTGCGATCATAGTATTTAACAGAGAACTTAGTAGTTAATATTCATTAGTATTGAACCCTTATTCACATCATAGGAAGAAACCCTAATTACAGAGCAACGGAGTATTCAACAAGATCTAACACATCCAAGAACTTAGAACATAGAAATAGATTAGATCTAGCATTCATTCACATAATTAATCATTAAGCTACTATATCAGAGGCATATAAATACATAAAGATCACAACACTAAGCATAAATCACATCAATCACACAAGCACCCATATCACAGGATATACGTGGTTCACCCCCTTCGTGGGGCTACGTCCACCAACTCTTCTTCTTCTTTATTATCTTATGTTAATCTCCTTACAATCACAGAGCATCAAAACCCACTCCGCATAGGACAGGAGATCTGCACGCACCTCCCCAGATCCTCCTTCCCCGAGTTAGGTCACAACACAAAGCCTTCTTACACAGTCTGCAAGATACCAGATATATAAAATATGCAGAACATAATTAGAATGCTAGAAATGGCAGAATACCAGTAAAATATCTAGCATAATCTTCACAATAACACATAAATGATACAAGAATAGCAATAGAAATAGCACTTTGATTCAGAAAGCAATGTTCACAGGCCTCTTTGAGGGGGTAACCTCCAATCGAGCAACGCTCTATTACAATAATCTCCAAGTGAGGGTTTTCATACCCTCGACCCTTATTTATACTAAATATGTCTATTAAGAGAAGCATCTAGAGGAAGATCCTTCTAGAAGTGGAAGCTTCTATTAGGTCTTCTTACATCCGCCTTATTCTATTTTATTAAAAGGCCTTATTA